>WJFB01001108.1:0-37583 GCA_009870185.1 Pygmarrhopalites habei
TATGTAATGTGTCCCAGTTCAAGTACCAAAAAGGTGTATTTTACATTGGAATTATTAGGTATGCACAATTAAATAAAATAGAACAGCACTCCGTCTAATAATTATTGAAAGTTTTTTCAAAAAAAACTCTCCCTAGACAAATCAATGGATTTTTTTGGAAAATGTATAAATGCTTCGGTCGAAATCGAGATTCATTTCGATTCTTCATTTTTGCAATGGATAAACTGAGTGAGCTGTAAATAAGACAAAGGATTTTAGGAATTAATTAGTGAATTCGGGTCACACGTACATATGATATTGAATAATGTTGTCGAATTTACCATGATTCTGTGCCAAAGCTTGGATAATGTCCGCCGAACTCTTGGCCCCTTCTCCTTGTCCTCTCAAACTGATGACAAAGGGAGAGGAGAGGACAGTGGGATCCATGGACTGGATGGCAGGAGACACGGAATTATTCTGGAGGATGAAAGGTCCAACGAGAAAGTAGAAAGCTCTAGTCCCCTCAAAAACTTGGGACACCTCTTTCATCCCATTCAATTCGTAATTTTGGGACAGGGTGGGGACAACCATTTCAATCTCTTTGGAGATGACATCACCATCCTGGAAATCCACAGTTGGAGCAGATAACTCTTCATCATCAAAAATCCTTGGGATGTCATGTTCATTATGAATTTCCTCCATAATTTTGACAAATTCTTCCTGGGCACTTTTGGCATCTTCCCCTGACTCATCCTCGCCCTCGTCATCATCATCCGGAATTGTTTCCAGAGGTTGAGGCTCGTCCTCATTTTTCGTTTGAATGGCATGGGAATTTTCTCCAGAGAACAATTCCAGGTCATTGAGCACACTCTCCCAAGATGAGTTTGACGGACTGACAATTTCTGTTTCTGGTGGGGTTTTTTGATGGTCAATTATTTCACGGATAAGTAAAACTCCAACTGGATGATGATCTTCCCTATCCTTTCCTTCGTTTGTATTTTCTGGTTGTGGAGGAAGGGTACTTTGAGGAAATTGAACACTGCCTTCATTTGGGGTCATTCGCGACCCTTGACCTGACTGCTCTGACTCTGAAGTTGGACTGTACATTTCATTTTGAATCTGTAAGTTTGATGGTTGTTCATGAAGGACCACTGTCGACTCATTACCTGGATATAAACGACAAGAAATCCATTTTAAAATGGCATTTTGAATTGTAGAGAAATTTAAAAAAAATTAAAGTAAAGGTCACTTTGTTTCGTTTCAATAATTTGTAAATTGTCGTCCAAAGGATTGTCATTTTGGTTCCACTCGAGCCCAGTCTTGTCGGTTCCATTGAAATCTTGTTTGTTCTCTGGTCCTCCAATCGTAGGAACTACAAAAGGAAGGAGAAAGTTGACATGCTTTTAGAATTTTCATATTTTCAGAACTGGACCATTTTTCATATTAAAAGTTGTTTTCAATTATGTACCAGCACGACAGTCCACGACCCCGACTATCCAGACGATGGAAAACAAGAAGCAGACAGAAATCTTGGAACACATTTCACCAGTAAGTGAAAGTTTTTCAAAAAAAAATTGTGGAGAAAATTTTCTGGAAATTCCAAAAATAAATTTCTTGCACTCCTTCACACGGTCTTCATATTTGTGAGTAAAAAGTGATAGTCGTCTAAAGTGAGTCTGCTTGCCAGTGACAAAGGAGAACAAAGAAAAAGTTTAAAATAAAATTCTTGGTAAAATAAGATTGGGAAAACAATTCATGTTTTATAACTTTAGTCCAAGGTTATTGTTGTTGGTGAATACCTGGGAATTTCTGTGAACAGTCCAACAATCGAATCCCATCGCCAAAATAATATCATCCGATGATGATAGTTTTTCTTGAAAATTGTCATGTTATATTTGAGTACAAATATTAATTGACTGACATTATGATCTCTGATTGCCATATTCAAAAAATGCAACAGGAGAAAGGAATGAAAATGAACGAAGATAAACTTTGATCTCAGGGTACATTTCGAAAAATAGTTTTATTATGATTCTTTTTTTTATTATATTGAAAACAGTCAGAGGAACTTTAAAATTCATCCATTCTTGCTCCTTTTTCAATAGTTTTTCCCATAGTATAATAACTTTCAAAGAAAAACAATCCATTTTCAGCCAAAAAAAATTTTTTCATTTGAGCCACTTTCTAAATACATTGTCAAAAAAAATTTTCTCTTTCACATTTCAAATTTTTTTTTTGTCTTTCCTGAACTGAGAGGATCACTGATCCTGGATCAGTGACAAAAAGAAAAGAAAGAACTGTACAGTTAACACAAAAGTCCTTTAAATAGGTATGATTATGCAGGGAATTTGTATTTAAATAAATTGTTATAAAATATATGTAAATAATTACCCACATATCTGATATGAATCTTCTCTCTTCTACATTGATGATATTTTAGTAAATATGTCGTAGGTTTCAAGTATCACAAAGTAGTTCCTATATGCATAATATGTACTTTTCTATTTTCCCATCATCATTCGCCATTCGAATTTCATGTAAAGACAATTCTTGTAAGTACAATTATGTAACTTCAGCATTGAAATACATTATTAACATATTAATAATTATAAACAATAACGTTTCTCTCCTAGAACACTCCATATATAATTAGTTATAAAGTCTTCCGACTGAAGAGAAGAGCACATTCATAAAATCATCTCCATCATCCACCATGTATAACACAAATATAACAAATTGTGAGTAAATTTTACAATTATTTTCAACATTGTTAATTAATGTGTGTAATGTAAATAAATTAAGTTATTTCGATTCAGTAACAATTGTATCCTCCTGTCAATCATCATTACATCCACGAGGATCGAATATTCTGTGTCCGTTCAACATCACCTCAAAAATAAGTCGTAGAATATCTTTTTTACAAATTAATGGTCGTAGTAATGGCTATAAGTATTATGTATTTTTAGTAGTAGTATTAAGATCACAAAATAGGAAAAAAGCCAAAAAATACTTAAATATGCCTATGCAATTAGCAATATAAAAATTCACGTTATTCCGGAACACTCTGATTATTATTATTGATAATATTACTATGATCCAGACTGTTCTCCGATGACCTGAGTGTCGCGGTGGTCGTGGGAGTGGCAGTCGAGTTTTTGTTGTTACTGTTGCTGTTGTTGGACGATGACAGTTGGTTAGTCATCACATCACAATTGGCATTATAATTTAAATTAGCATTGGCTGTTGTACTACTGTAAGAAGGAGGGGTCGACTCGATCTGTCTTTGATTTGTCACATTTCTCTGGACTGTGTTCGAACTAGGATGGTAACTGTGAACAGGGGCCAGAGCATAGTCACTATTATTAATATTAATATTGTTATTATTATTATGAGCACTGCTGGGACAGCTAGAAGTGGTCGTTGAGTTTGAATTTGAGTTGGACACAAAAGTTGAGGTGGAGGATGAAGTATGAAGACGTTCTCCTCCATCCAGACTACTTTGTCCTTCAAATTGGGATGAGGAGAAAGAGGAGGAGGAGGTGAGGCCATGTCGAGGTGACGGAGTGTAGGCGGGAGGAGGACCAATTTTGGCATTCAATGAATTTGCACTGGCACACTCACTCGCGTCCACCATGACGACAGACTCGGGTCGAGGGAGGAAAGAAGAACCATGATGATGACTCTCCGTTTGAAGGTTTTGAAGGGTATTTGTCCCAGTTGTGGTTGTGGTCGGGACATTCGGGGTTGTTGGGGTTGTGGTTGTGGTGGGAGACTGAGGTTGAGGGTTGATCATGAGATTCAAATGTTGATGATTTGTTGTATGACTAGGGGATGGATGGCCACACGAAAAAAAATTGTCACTATTTGTTTGGACTGTGTGACTGGAGTTTGTGAAAAGAGCTCCAGGACTCAATTTGATAGCTTCGTCGTATGGTGGGGGTTCTTGACTCACGGCAATCTCATAGTCGGGTGGTTTTGTCGGCCTAAAATATATCACAGAAAAATCATCATTAATCATTCACTTGTCAAATTTGTAGTCTTTTTTGAAAAATAAATAAATGAAAGGAAAATATCGGTATAATAACGTATTATTTTAATAGAGAGTCAACGTCAGTTTCTAAATCTATACCGATATTCTTCGTGCATCGGAGGTACGTACATTGGGACTGACACGTTGATCACGTGGACATCTCCATTTTGACGACCACCACTCCGTTCATCCTGGAAAAATTTTTAGAAAAAAGAAATTTATTAGACAAAATTTTCATGTATGAATTTCCCTCAAATAATTTATATGTCTTCATTGCTCAACATCATCATTGTTCTGTCTGACCTCGATTACGCGTGCCATCACACCATAAAAATTTGTGCAGAGTACACAGTACACACACACAATGGAACGTGTCGAGACAGAAGGACAGGATGATTTTATTATTATGAAATAACCATCTCTCTCTTTCAGCAGTAATTATTAAATCTCTTTGGTGGATCTTTTTGGAAAAGTTTCACGGAAACTTCTCACCAACCAAAATTCTTTATTTTAAATATTTGTCTATCTCTCTTTTCTATCTATCCACAAAAATCAGTGACTACTGAATCCACATTATACAATTTCGTCATCTCATTCCATAACTACGGCGAACAGGGGTGACCTCGGAATTGGAATAGTGCATTAGTTTCTGAACCAATTGTTACGTTTGTTTCTATGGAATTAGAAAATTAGTTGTGTCACATTTTACTCAACACTAACTCGTCAAAAACGTCAATACATTAATCCTACATTCACATAGTCTACAAATCATTAAGACAGGGAGAGTCATTAAATGACTCTAGGATTTTATGTAAATGATCTTGAGATGACTCTCAAAATTGAAATGTATCATGTTATAATAAAATCCTCATCAGCAATTCGAACTGACACTAAAATGTATTTTTTTTCAAAAAAAAAATCTGCAGAGTCAAGTCATTCAAGTTGAAACCAGTTCACACCGACAATCCCAAAAGGAGAAAAAAATCCATGTTCTGTTAAATTCTGCTCTGTGGGGTGGTGGAATGACGTGCGAATGTAAGATCCATATTCATGAATGTATTTTCAAAAAGAAACTTTAGTGTCTTGTAAGTAATACTAGCAGAGTAATTAAAATACCACTTATTTCATGGAAATAAAATCACATCCATAATCATCATTGGGTATAAATCTGTCTCATGTATATACGACGACAGTTTTCAGCGGTGATGATACATATGTTCATTATTTGTTTACGTCTTTATCCTCCCATTAATAGTCAGAAAAAAATAGTTTCCGAGTATTCCTCTTAATTACTCCTTTGAGGAGATGAGAGTCTCCCAAAAGAAGTGACACTCCAGACGACAAGGGGAGAGTCTGCACTCGTTAATACCAGATGAGAAAAAGGAGTAAAGACAAAATCCCTGCAGAATGTTCACTTGAAAGGAGACGATCATCATCATCATCAAAAGGTGGAAATTTCAAATTTGACTTTAATTACTTTATTTTGAGTGGTGACGAAAATTGTGTGTGATTATCCAAGCCTGGTATTTTTCCATGGATCCCTCCTTTTTCCCTACTTAGTGACAATCCTACAGTACTATAATACAGGCCTAGTAATTCAATTTATCATTTGACAAACAAAGAAGAACACTCTTCCTCTAATCGTAACTTCCCTTCCTCATACTGATAATGCTAAATACTTGTCCCTAATCACACATCCATGTGCTCCCCTTAAAGTCTTTCCTCATGGAAACACTTCAATACCATCCTCATCTCTCAATGAGAGTGAGTGAGTGTGTGTGTGTGTGTGTGTGGATGATAACTTAGTTTTTTTGTCATAATTACTCCGACTTCATCTCCATTTTTATTTTGTGACAGTCTCAACTCGTTTTCCTACACCATCAGCCATTCTTCCGGATGAAAATCAATTTTTTTGATACGCCTTTGACGTCATGCCCTGTACGACTTTGTTCAAGAAAAACGGGACAAAAACTTTTGAGAAAAGTTGAATGAATGGCCAGAAAACTGAATTTACTTCGAGGTACACATTAAAACCCACATTAAACCCACACACATTACATTAAATTGTTGCATTACTTCAAAGTTGAAATGCAACGAACATTCTTTTTTTCCATCCCCGCCCCCTTCTCTTCCATGAAAGACTGCTTTTCACTCATAACCCTTCTCCATGTCATGTCAAAGCCACACACAACTACCTATACACATACACACAAGCCATGCAATTACTTTCAAATTTCCGAATGGCTTTCAGTCTTTTGCTCTTTGCATGTACACTGCACACACACGAATAACGGTGTTTTCATCAAAGGTCAAAGCAAACTAGGAAAAAGTTAAAGAGTGGAGCAAAGAAAAAAAAATATAAGCAAAGGCTGTCAACTGGTAACAACCTGTGGGGCTATCATGGTCATGCATCCTCTCTCCCTAAATGTAAAAAATGTACTGTACACCCCTCAGACTACCCGGGTCTTACCTACTGTAGACTATCCTAGACCTCTCTTCTCAATAATTTCAAATCAAACTGAAACGAATGTTCCAAATTGTGAGTCCTTTAACCAACTTGGAGAGTACACAGTACAGTAGAAAAATTACGGTACTTTTTTTTCTGGTCGACAGAGTTCCACAACAAGAACAAAACATGTCATTGTGTTGTTTCCCTCATAATACAGATATTGTCATTGTACTCTCTCTCCCTCTGTACTGTTACTCCAGAGTACAGTAACAGAGACAAAATTTGAACAAGGGGAAGGTGAAGGTAAATCACCTTAGCGTGCCACTGTCGTTGTTTTTTTTGAATCGATACTTCTACTCCCTATCCCTAATTTATGCTAGGTACGACTGTACTGTACATGCTAGACTAGGATTGCTAGTCAAATCCACACACACACACATCAACCAGGTATGACTACGAAGGTGTTGTGGTGTTCACTCTTTAATGAAAATTTGACACAGAGAAACTCTCAATTCTTTCAAATTCAGATTGTGGAGTAGAAAAAGAAAAGTTCTTTCTCAAAACTTTTCATTATTTTTCTCTCTCT
Source organism: Pygmarrhopalites habei (assembly GCA_009870185.1). NCBI lineage: Eukaryota > Metazoa > Arthropoda > Collembola > Symphypleona > Arrhopalitidae > Pygmarrhopalites > Pygmarrhopalites habei. The sequence continues at coordinate 7,045 of WJFB01001108.1, forward strand.
TTTCTCCCCCACAACGAAACTTTTCAAATTGAAAAGTCTTATTAAAAGGCTACTCAGTCAGTGTACAGTGTACACTTGTGGTGAAATAGATATTTCCCGTCCCACACTCTACATATAACAAAGTATGTACAGAGTACATATGAACAGTCAGACCATTTTAATACCTATGATTGAGCCAAACATTGGATGGATGATACACAAGAATTCCATTCCTCTCTTTCCCTACTCCTGCACTAGTAAGGCTAGTCTCAAGTGACCATTTCACCCAAATGAAATGACATAGCAAAAGGATAATAACCATAACCATCATTAAATAATAAATGAGCTTCAACAAACACAAACTCATGCAGTCATTGTATATTGTATAGGCATATCACAACCCACTCCAAATTCTACACACACAAGGAGCAATGAAGTTTTGTCCCATTCCATTCCATTCTGGATATGTTATGTAATAATAATAATAATAATATAAATGATATGGACAAGGGAAACGAGGGACAGTGTGTGTAGATAGAGAGAAAGAGAGAGAGAGAGAAACCCTTTCAAAAAATAAATTGTGGATGCTCCACTCTCCTTAGACAATGACAATGTCCCGAGGAGGAGGTCATCATATTGATGAGACATATTGTACACTTAACTCAAATACTATTCCTATACAATATTTACGATCCTCCCATTACTTTGTACACACACACAGACACATGGCAAGGACAAAATCAATTTCCACCACAGAAATCATAGTTCTGATTTTGAAAACAAAGTTCAAAAATTCTGGAAGGTGAAATGAATAAATTTTGCACAAAACATTTAATTTTAAAAAAAAGTTGATGAGGATGTCAAGGTGGAGTCACAAGACACTGCCAGTTTAAAATTCATGACGGATTTACATGACAATGGTAAAATTTCAACAAGTTGTCATTTGATACAGATCCAGAGAAATGAACTTGCATTCAAATATTAAGTATTCCCCATAAAATATTTAGAATACAAAAAATTGTTGAGTGACTCCAACTCTCTCTCTCTTTTTGTACATAATAGACAATTCCGTGTTTCCTGTCAACCCGAAGCTCCCACGAATATTCATTTTCTCTCTCCGAGTGTTGCATTACGAATTCCACATTCATGTATAATTAAGAAAAGATACTGATACGACGGAATGCAAAGAAAACACACAACGTGTAAAGTAATGAAAATGACCCTGATAAAAAAGTCCAGTGTGTGTATGTGTGTGTGTGTGATTTAAAGGACAAAGAGAGGAACGTGAGACACACCTCTTGCAAAACATTTCTTTGTCTTTTTTAAATAATTGATTCACCTTCGCCTTGATAATATATAAATACTAACCATGTAGTATGGAGGTAACACTCAATGCATGGGGGAAATATATACCCGAATTATGGACACTGTCATAGCTATGCCTATACATAATAATGATACCCGTGTCTATTGCAATGTAGCGCGTGTGTTTGTGTGTGCAATGTCCCATACATAAGGTAGCATAATTGGTGTATTTATTATCATTGGTTGCATAATGCCCGGCTAGTAATCTCGTAAGTAAAACAGATAAACCCCCACCAAATGTAAAAATATTGTCAATTTTCCTCGTTCCTCCATTTCTCCGATCCCTTCTTCCTGATTCACTCGAAATAGAAGGAATCGTTAGAAGTCTAATTAAGACATTTTCAACTTTCCGGGGAAAATCTCAAGCTAAACCTTGTGAGTGTCAAGTAGCTTAATTATTTGTCAGCCGTACGTTATAAATGGCTAAGGGGTCAAGTTTCTTTTCCACCCACTCTTCAGTGACTAATTATCAATTTATGACTGGAGGGGCAGTATAAATTCATTAATTTTGTTGAGCAATGAAGGATCCTCAAATTTATTATTTATCCCTCTCAAGAGTGTAGTTCACATATCAATAAAATAAAGGGATTATGAATAAATTGTAATTGTCAATCCATGTTTACCTGTCCATAGTCCAAACGACTCAGGCCACTGACCCTGTGAGACGAGACTGAAATGGGCCGACCAAGCCATCGACACATGGCTACAAGTATGCAAAACAAACAAGAAAAAAGAGGTCAAAATACGAGAGGACACTCGCCACACGCCACAATTACTCCAAATTTGACGTGGGAGTTAATTGGAATATAATTCATACCTTCAAAGACATTTAATTCCAATAATATACCGAACGAGTTAAAAAGTATTTAATTTTTTAAGTCCTCACCTAGACAAACACAAAAGGAACCACTGATGACACAAGCCACTCCCAGATATCGCAATGGATCCACGTAACCGTGACCCTGGAAGAAAAAAAACCATAATAATAATATTAATTTCACTTTCATCCATTAATTCATATTTTCAAAAAATCATGGTCAAAAGTACAGTGACCCTACGACCATGGAAGTGTGTTTAGTTCGAATGCCAATATCCCACATGAAAAATGAGATGTGAATTTGACCTTTTCTTCTCATTGACTACTACTACTATTAAAATGATACTTGATATTTCAAAAATATCACATATTAGATTTAATCCCCTTCCCAATTTTTTATCACACCACACTTAAATATTTAAATACTAAGCAAGAAGTGATCATATTAGTCAGAGAGAGAGAGTCGACAAATTCCTCGACTCTTTTCCCTCCGTCAGCAACATTACATTGGAACAGAAAACTGCCTCAAAGGGAATTGTTACTCTCTCCATTCCTTACGGTACAGATCTCCCCCAATAAATAATAATACCCACTCTCAGCCATTTTGTCTGTCTAAATTTGCATCCTCACCCATGTCCACCACATCACAACACACCATCCTCCACACACGTCACACACACACACTCAAGGTTCAGATGTGAACGATCTACCGAGTCTAAACATTAAAATTGTAAAAATAAATATGTCACGTGGCTCATTTCATGAACTCACCCCTCCCCCCACACCTTCATCTTATTTTTTTACATCCTCGAATAACCTAATCTGCCTACTCTGTGCAGTTCTAACATCTCAAGAGAAACTCATAAAAAGACAATGACTCGCTGTCACTTGAATTCATCACAATTAGTTCCTCTTAGCTACATAATTACAGTGATAATTATCATCAAGACAAACAGTAAATGGCAGTGCCGTTATTTTGAAAAAAAAGTATAAAAGTCTTCTCATTTTATGCAACGTGTATTCTCAAAAAATTATAAAATCTACACACATTTTTCCAATCTTTTTGCTCCTCCCTATCAAAAAATTGCAAACACTCCACACACACACATTGTTGTTGTTATCAGCCTATGAATTTTGATTGCCCGTGAGCCATGCCAGAGAGAGAGAGAGAGTTTGTGTGTGTGTGGTGTAGGACATTCACGCTTGTCATTATTGTTGATTTCGAGAGAGGTTCACACATACACACAAATTGCACTCCTGTATCCACTTACACAGTACAGCATTAGGTTGTGTGGGCACACAGATGAATCCGAGCCAAAGTTCAACGAATGTCTGAAATAATATTCGTACGAAAAGTCAGTCAACCTAAAAATATCCATCCATCAGTTCCCAGCTAGATACACACACACACATCCCTCCTCCTTCTCTTCATTTCCTTAATCTTATCTGCACACAAACTCTCTCTTTCTCTTTAGACATCATTCGAAGATGATTGAACAGATGAATCTGGACAAATTCGAACATGTTCCATGATTCTTGTTATTAAAAAAGGAACCCTCTACTTAACTCACTCTGGTTTATAAAATAAATGCATTTGTTCCCCCCCCCCCCCCAAAAGAAGTTCAGTCATTCCTCCTCTTCACAACCACAATTCTCATAAAAACACAGGAACACACACATTATTGGAAATTATGGACATTACAAAATGATACAAACATTTGAAGGATTTTTTTGAGCAGTAAAAGTTTTTTTATAACAAAAAAATGAAACAGGAAAAGAGGAGGAGAAAAAGAGCAAAAAGACAGCTTTTCCTTTTCTTTGTTCCTCCTCCTCATCTCATCTCCTACTTTTTGTTTACATCAACTTTTTACACATAAATATTTTCTCCCCATCAGCTGTTAACCTCGTTCGGATATTCAAGAAAAGTTAGTTTTACTCCCTGTTTACACTAGTCTTAGAGAAACGTAAGAGGGGAAAAAATAACCTTTCAAATGCTTATTTAAATGTCGGTTATCTAGAACTAGGTAGTTGCATCCCTTCACCTCCTTTTTCCCTCATCGACACACATAGACACAATAGGGAAATTTCTCTCCCTTGCATTTATACCAAGATCAATACAAGAAATGACTTTATTATTATAATGCACTTTTCTCACGTTTTAATCAAGTCCTGACCAAAGTCAACAAACAAACAGAGAGAGAGAGAGAGAGAGAGGATAGCCGGCAGTGTTTTTTTTAATCCGGGATATTTTCTTTAGTAGATGAAAATGATTGTCTATTCTTACATTTTATATAGGTGGAATTTTACGATCACGCGGACAGGGAGATTAATGACGTAACCTGCTGTCCGAATCCAATTTGTCTAACCTCACTTCGTGTGTCCAATAAAGTGAGACTCGCTGTGTGTGTGTTGTAAATAATAATATGTCAGGATGAATTTCTATTGGGACTCAAATAATTTTCACTTAAAATGATTACAGGGGATAAAAAAGGTGGATCAAGTCATTAGTATTCCAAGCTTGAATGAGTAAAATGTAGTCAAGTGAACTTAAGCTACACTTTCCCTTCAGTACACTACACTACACAGTTGTTTGCTGCGTGTGTGTGGGACAAAATAAAAAAAATAATTTCCCCTTCAGCATCCTCAATAGTTTCGTAGTAAAATTAATTAAAGTGTCATTGTAAATCACAGAGTAGTAGCTAGGAGAATGTGGGAGAAAGGTAGTTGCAAAAATAGAAAGAATGGCGGAAGGATATTTTGATGGTGTGGACAGAATAATGAAAATGAAATATAAATTTGTATTTTTGGACCTCCATAACTTCTCTCTTTCTCTTTGAGCTCTCTTCTTTCGAAACAAATAAAACTGGAAATAATGGGATTCTCCATGTCCTCAAGTGCAACATGTTGCAAGATGGAGAGAGACAACCTCTGACCTTTCACTTCATACGTGTACTTATGTGTTTGTACTCAGCTAAAGTCATATGACTTTTAGGAAATGTTGTCGGGAGGTCCACACACACGAGCATGGATTGGAAAAATGGGGCATCCTCACATGACCGACCAGATTGACCCACATAATGAGTAATAAGTTGCCCTCTTGACTGTCTCTCATAAAAAATCAATTTGGAGGAGGAGAAAAACTAATATTTGTTCTACATCCACATTCCATTTCCAAAAACAAATATGTGGTTTAAATTTGGATCTCCACTATGTAAAAAAATCCATTTATACTTTCCAGAATTCTTACATAATATATTTTACGGTGGTTGTCGTCTGGAATTAAAATGAAATGATTGAGCTATAAAACTAAAAACATCAAAAAAAGTTTGCTTGACAAATTTCCGGTCTTCTTGTACATCACAATTTTTTAATGTCTGTATTCCCTCTTCATCCATATTCATTTCTTTACGAATAAAAGAATGATTAATTGCCGAAATAAACCTTGCTAAAAATTTGGCCAATTTGGCACCTGTCATACCTGACACATCCTATTGAGCGCCCCATACACACACACACAAGTGTGGAATCATAATTCTGCCAGGGATTATCATTCCACAATTTCGCTCAAGGCTCCTCCCGTAACAACACACGTACACACACACATAGAGAGTGGAATGGAAAGTGCAAGTCCATTAATACATACTGCAGTACACTGACATGAACGGACATTCTTAATTTCCCTATTCATTCTTCGACTCCCTTTCACAACGACAACAACAAGAAAAATGAAAAGACACCCTTCACCTTGTGCCAAATCGAGAAGGAGAAACACACACACACTCTCCTTTCTCTTCCATACTTGTGCCTTATGAGGATTCTCATCATAAATGTCATTATTTTTTCACATTCCCTCAATTCTCTCATCTTCTTATGAAATCAAGTAGCCTCACTCTTGACACAATTTTATTCTCAAATATGAATCCACAAAATGGACAAATAAAATTGTGGGACACTCATTGGAGCCACGAGGTCGTCCCGAAGACTCATTCAACAAGTACACGCACACACACACACACCTTTCTCTCACTCACGAAGACCATCAGGAAGGGAAATACTATCCTGAGTATCTAGGGTAAAAAAATAAGGAGAAAAATATTATGTTTCTCTTTCTCCCTGTCTCTCTTGTCTCTTGTCTCTTGTCACCCAGTCCTACTGTCAGTCGCCTTAATGGAGTTTTCAGGGAAGGAAAAATAGCAAACAAATTGACACCACCTAAGAACATACTTTTCTCATGCCAGTTCACACACACAATTGCTCTTCTTTTTGTGTGGACCTCATTTCTCTCGTCGTATCGATTTTTTTTTCTCCTTACCTTTAGGACGAGAGACAGTGAGAGAGAAAGTGAAAAATTGCATTTGTATTATTACCCTTATCAAAAACTCTTTTTATTTATTCGAGATGAATGTGAAAGTTTTAATGTCACAATTTTCCCTTTCTTCAAATTTTTCCCAAGAAAAAACTCGACTCTGTCTTCCTTTTCTCACTCACTCTTTCTCTCTCTCACGGAAACAAGGAATGAGAGAGAGCGAGAGAGTAGGACAAAGTTTCAAAGTTGACAGAGACGTAAGTAGAATGTTTAGAAGTGATGCACAAATGTATGACACATCTATTACATAATACATGGAACTAAAGAGAACGGAAGTTGAGGACTAAAAAGAAAGTCAGGGAAATGAACAAGTGTTGTGTGTTTGTTCTCATTCATTTCTTCTCACGACTCTCATTCTTGTATGAGAGAAAAATGTTGAGACAACAGGACACACGCATACTCTAAAGGAAAGACAGGGACCCCAATTAATATCCATATTCTCCAGGTGTGTCTCCAGGCTTAACTGGAAGTTGGAAGGAAGTCACTCCTGTACTTTCACTCCCATTCCCCTGTCATAATTATCCAGGACTGGTGATGAGGATGAAACTCCAGTCAGGTCTGTTCCACTCCCAGACACAAAAAAACAAAATCAAAATTTGTCTTCCCCACTTCCAGAGTGATGTGAATTTATGGAATCAGAATGAGATTAATCACCATTTACAAAACTATGTTTTTCCACCCCAGCTGTCTGACTGTGAAAATGGAGAGAGGTACACAATAATAATGGGATCTTTTTTGACAAAGTTTTCAAGTACACTTTCTTATGTAAAAAAAAAGTTTCATCATTTTCATGGAACTGTTTTTGTGGGAAAAAATCAAATCAGAAGAGAGAAATTACTTTTACTCTCAAGAAAATATTGACAAAAGTCAATTTTCTTATTCTTTCGGTTTATTAAATCATTCAGCTAAAAGTTTTGATTCACTTTTTTAAAAAAAAAAAAAAATATGATTTCTCAAAGGTCATGTTACGACTCTCCAATTTCTTCTCTGAAATACTTATCCAATCATCAAATTTTCTGGGATGTGTCATCTTTCATTTCTTCCATTTTAAAAAATTTCATTCCCCATAAATGAAAATAAATTGTTTTCCTCCAAGTCAAAATCACTTTCTCCTAATTCTCCCGATGCCCGAACGGGCAGACTCCTCAGCCCAGAAGAATTACTGCATCCTACACACACAGGTCATTCTCTGAGTGCCTGAAATTTCACTCTCTTCCAGTAAATTACACCATAATCCCAGAACAGGAAATTTTAAAGCCATCACATGACATGACATAACAAGACCATTAAGCAGTATTAATTAGGGAAAAATTAAATGAGATGCCCTGACACGTACCCACCCAATGAAATCCCTACCTTTTAGCCACACACTCCACATAGTTGACTAAATTATCGACATCATAATCACGGGAAGGTATGCTCACACCGTGCTTGCGTGTGTGTCTATTTTAATTCAAAAACTTTTATGCAACGACTTAATGAGAAATTTCAATTTTTAGCAGATTTTCTATCCAATTTTCACATGAATATTAATTCGAGAGCCCCTGCCTTGTCAACCTCCTCAAAATACTTGGATTTCACACCTTTTTTCACAAATAGTAAATTAATTAAAAATTAATTAGTTACCTGAGCAAATCCGAGCCAATTGAGTGTAGCACCGACACAGACAAGTCCGATGCCATATCTGTAAGTTCTTTGAGTTCTCCTCTCCATGGAGTCGAGAAGACTCGCCGTCGAATGGTCCCGATTCCGGTCTGACAGGGTTAGAGACATGGTCGTCGTCTCTGAAGAACTTTCTTCGGGGTCAAGTCGAGGGTGACTGTGATGATTTGAGTGATGACTATGACGATGAGGATGATAGCGGCGATGTGAGTGATGATGACCTTGACCGTTACTACTATTACTGGGTGTCCAATTGTGTGAGGTCAAAATTTGACCATCCACTTCCAGTCCTCTTCCTTCTCCTCCAGTCAATTCTCCTTCTTCCTCCGCTTCAGTGATCTCTTCCTCTTCGTCAAAAAGTTGATCGTACAATTGTTCTTCTTCTCTGTCCCTCTCCCTGACCTCCCTGACCCTTCGTTGAATTTGTGGTTGCTGCTGATGCGGATGGGCTATACCACGTCCAACAAGAAAACTTCTCACCTCTTCGTCCTCCACAATGAATTCCTGGAATTTGGGAAAAGAACAATTTAATTAGCTCACTTAATACTCATATCGGGACATCAAGCAGATGTGTGCGTGTGTGTGCGAGAGAGGACTAACTTGACACCATCCATTTCATTATGAGACTCGTTCAAAAGAACAAAAAGAGAGACATTCAATGGATTTTTTTATTATTATTTTACGCTGTTTTTGACTCCCTCCTCATAAAAGGAGGGGACAATAGAAGTCGTTCCTTCGTTCCTCCCCTCCCCTCTCAAAACCACAAGACATTAGAACGGACTAAATGGGACGCTTATTAATGTATTTTTTCCTGTGGTAAACAATACGCAGAAAATCGATCCAGTGTGTGTGCGTAATCTACATTCTTAGCAGCGCGTGGCAATTCATTCGATAACCGGCACACAACAGAACTGAGTACAAGTGGGAATCAGACGTCTGCCTGACATGCCTCACTGGGAATGTACCTTCGACCAATGTATCTCCAGTGTGTAGGTTAAACCACACACACAAACAATACAGCCAGAGGTGGGTCAATCAGGGACGAATGTGCCACTTTTCACTTTATTTACTTGAGTCGAAAAAAAGAATTTTCCCTGGAATTTTTACTCTCTCTCTTTCTCTCTCTGCGTACGAGGCACAGGTTATTTTGATGTTGAAAATTAATTTCCCAACTTGTGAATTAATTAGCAAAAATAATGGGATCAAACGAGGAAATTCTATACTCCAGAATAATTTCTTTAAATCAAGATTTTTTATTCCTTAAATTTTTTAAAAACCCAATTTTTGGGTCTCTCTTTTTTGAAAAAAAAATAATTCAAATTCCCATTCCTCCCCTACAAACTCCCTCTCAGCGTGTGTGTGGAGTGGTTGATAGGAGTAAGGTATGCACATTTACAGAAAGGAGTCTCACAATTCACCCAGAAAAAGTTAAATGCAGCGTACAATGGCCAAAATACAGCCACTTAATAATTCAACCTTTACAAACACCACACACACACACACACGGGAGAGAGTACAAAATACTCAATTCCCAAGTCCAAGGATCCTTGTCAAATACTTTCCCCTGCTCAAAATTTCCCATTTAACCTACAAAAAAGAAGGTTCTTTCTCTTTCTCTCTCTCTCTTGCTATCTTACACACAATATACGGCTTTCTCCACGTATCACACTCGCAATTTATTTCCATTCATTCATCCCTCCGGTCCAACAGCCTCGTCCCCAGCAACAGCCTTCTCACTCAGCCATGCCAGGGTGTAAAGTGCGTGATTCATAAAATATCAACGCAGAATTTTCTCCTTACGGAAAATAAGGTTACTTTCCTCCTTACTTTCACACACACACACACTAGAGAGTTCCCCATAATGAAAGAAATGTTCTCCCTCTCTCTAGCGAAAAGTAAATGTCAACAATCAACATTTCCTTCTCCATTTTTCCTAGCACCATTTACCAAAATTCTTGGAGGGATAACCCCTAACTAGAACAACCCAAAGGAGGACACGTGTCTTCCAAGAAAGAAAATATTTTCAACCATTAAGTCCTTCATGTACACACTGACTCCAAAAGTAGAGAAGAGTCTCCTCAATAATTCATCAATCCTTAAATGAAACGAGGTATCATTCATTCACCCACAAACCATTTTCCACAATACATTACTAATAATCGAACATATCCACCCTGAACTCCAGGAAATGCCAAAAGTTTTTACTTTCACCAATTTCTCTAATTAAGAAGTGAAATTGTCAAAACAATTTTTTCCAATTCAATCCAATACTTCAAAACCACGAGCCAACAACAAAATTACGGCGATTCTATTACTCACATTTTGTTAGTTTCATTATGAAATGATTTAATTAACCGAATTCTGACACTCTTCCTTCCATCCGCCAAACTCCAAGGAACTTGCAAAATATAAGAATACAACTCGTGCGATTGTATTTCGCAACCCTCTCTCACTCTCCTCCTCCTCTCGCCTTTCTCTACCCGATCTAATTAACCTTCAAAGAAATTCCCGGCAATATGTCTCATTATTTCATAATTCAATTCAACCTTACAGGTTTCCTTCCTTCGGTGTACACTTGTGTCAATCGAAATTGGAACTTCAGTAACCCACACAAGCAACATGACACAAACTTTCTGTGGGCCGACATCGTGAACGACATCATCATCATCCCTCTAGAGTCAAGTCAATTTCCTACCCGCCATGAAACTCTCTTCAAATGTCAAACGAAATCATCCAACTTCCTCATGGATCATGAAACAAAATCCTGAGAATACACTTTGAAATGAGCCAATGGAAAAAATTGAGACGCTCCATCGTGTAACTTAACTCCCCATCGGGGAAATCAAACACTCCCTTTTCCCCTTCCCCCCTTTTCTTACAAACACACACACAAATTTCTATTCTCCGAAAAAATAATTCAGTTGACGAAATTTGTAATTTGAAAACCCGGAAAGGAAGACTGGCACTGAGAAATTTTTTTTGTAAAGGTCATTCTGTATGCATTACACGGATCCCTTCTCCTTGTCAATATTAGTTGCTGGACTAATCAAATCCGGATAAAAGAGGATCAGATTTAGCATCCCACACAAACACACCACACACACACACAGTGGAGGGATTTAGTAATTGTGATGCTGTAACTTCATCTCCCTGTCACAACGACGATTGTTCATGAATCATGACGTATTCAAAAATAATTCTATTGTTCATTTCGTCAAACAAGGGAGCAAGTAAACTACGCATCAGTCATTCCCAAACAATTTGTACCGTAAAATTTTGAAAACCCAGACAGCTCTCAGGTAAGTCACCTTAAATTACTAATTGAGTTACTACGGTGATGGTAGATAATTACCTTTTGAATTTAACAAGTTTTTTTTGTGAAATACAGAGTTCCCATGACTACAAGTTCACATTGTAGCCACATCAAAAATTACCTGCCGAGGTATTATTCTTCGAATCTCATTGGAGATTTACATGGACAGATGAAAGGCTTCATGCCACACCAAATTGCAAATTGCATTTTCTTTTTTTGCAAATGTACAACTTCGTCAATTAATTCACAAGAGTGCACTTTGTCCTGAAATTGCGCTTCCCCTTTTGAATGAGATCCCTCCCTTCAAAATTAATTAGTCAAATTAATTTTTACACATTCGCAAAAAATTGGCAAACTGACTACGAACACATGTACTACTACGTGTGAATTGGTGTATGCAGTCCCTTCACACACACACACACACACACACACATACGCGCAAACTGGAAAGGGAGAGAGTGAAGCATAAAGGAGTTGACGAACAGAGAAGTAAATCAAGGAAGTGCCAAAGTAAATAGTGCGCATATAAAATAGTCTTAATTTCCCAAAAGCCTCCCCCCACATCCTAATATTTGTGTGTGTGTGTGATCTTACAACTTTTACAACAACAACACACACACACATCTACACTACACACACAGTATCAGAGGAGGAGGGTCATAAAGTAAATAGAAACTGTTTAAAATGTACTCGGCACAAAATAAATATAGCCTAATTTCATCAACTCTCTCCCTCCACACACACACACACACACAGTACACAACAGTTATAAAACATGATTCAATTTCACTTTCCCGTCTCTCCTCCTCCTCTTCTAAAAGAAAATCTTTGTGTGGACAAAACTTTGGGATTTACGAGACAAAAGAAGATCCAATCAGGAAAATAAGATGCACTGCCCAAAATTTTCTCTCCTCTTTTTTTATCTCTCTTTTCCATTCCGGGGGGAACTATGTTTCATGTGAGATGACCCTCTTTTCTTTCTTTACAAGAATATTGCTCGAAATCCGATCTCCTCCTCCCTCTCCCTCTTTTACATCCCATCCCATTACAATACATTAAAAGTCTTTACGATCCTCCTCCGCCTCCATGTCCTCAGCTGGTGGCTAATGGAATTGCGGTGTTCACAGCCCAGCACAAAAAGAGGCAAGGAGAGAAAATAAAAGATCCTACGGGAAAATCTCAACTAAAACACAAATGCTACTCAAATGCACAGTCAGGATGGAGTCCCACATCAACAGAGAAGAGATGAGACCATCATTTTCATCTATGACATCATTTTATGAGCAAATTCCAAATGTATTTGCAAAAATTTGGCCCAAAAAACTCAAACACACTCTCTCCTTCCTTCCTTCTGAGTGAGAACCTTTTTTATCTTCTCTCGTGCATTTATTTTGTCCTCAATTTTATCCCATTTTTATGGATGCACCCAGTCCCATCATAATTCTCTCTGTTTACAAGAGTCAAATATTAAATCGTAAATTGTGTGTCATGTGATTTGAATTTCAATTACTAAAATTCACTTGTGTGGACAAGCACACACACAACCCCTCTTCCGTTAGACCCTGTGTGTGTAGTGTGTACAGATATATATTTGGTTATGATGAAGTGCATTGAAAATCATTTGCATCATTCCCATCCCCTTTTCCGAGAGTACATACTCAACAAGGGGATTTGGTACACAGTGAGTGCAACTGCTGCAATGAATAGGACAGAAACCTTTTGGTTTAATAGAAGACAAATTGAATTCAAGTCCACAACTTTTACTTTTCATCCCCAACTACACACACACATCTCTAGAGAGAGAGAACCTTGCTGGTGAAGCAAAGGCGATCTGTGTAATTGGGTCAAATGTGAGTTTTGAGTAGAGTAGCCCTCAACATCATCCAATCTACCGTAATCCTTCAAATTGATCCCTCTTTCTAATAAACATGATATTAATTATTCATTCCCAATTCAAAATTGACTCTTCTTAAAAGTTTTAACACTAATCAAAATTTTGAAAAATTAATCTACCAGGGTTCAACTCAAGGACACCTTCAGTAATCAATTCTTGTATGAGTACCTCTTTTCACAGTTAATTTACACACTGAGCATGACAGTCGGATTCTCTATTTGAATTTGATTTTAACTGGATTTAATTATTGCACAAATTACTCAAGTTTCCCTATATACGGTACTCCTCATTCTCAAACTCCGTCTCTTCTTTCTTCTCTTCCATGACCACAGTCACAGTTTTATCGCACAACTTCTAAGTGTAAATTTTATCTTCATTTTCTTCAAAAAAACTTTATCAATTTCGTGATTTTTCCAAAAATACAATTCCTTACTGCTCTCTAAAAAGTTTTCGAAAATTCCACATGGCCCTCCATCCCAATCTTTTAAAAACCCATTAAATGTTTAGCCCAACTCTCCCCCCACCCTCCCCTCCTCACACACGTGTTTCAAAATTAAGCAATTAAACCCCCCTTTGTTAAGTCTCATTTCAAAAATTTTACCTTATTTATAGCGAGATCTCCTTTGGAAAAAAATTCTTTACTGGTAAAGTCCTCCAAATCCTAGCCAAATCCACACACACACACACACACACAAAGGACACACTTGACTTGTCTGTGCAGACGTGTGTGTGTCCCTCCTCCTCCTCAGCCGTCCTTCTGAAGAATGTATTATCGTGAGGATTATAATTCAAAACTTTTTTTCCCTTCTCTCTGTGTTCAACAGGCTTTTTGACAAGCTTCACAAAGTTTCGTGTGGTTTGAGCCTGTGCTCAGTCTGCGTATACAATTTATCCTTCTATGATGATGTATACTTGTTTTTCCACTAATTTTATTCCTTCACAATAAATTCAAGTACAGATTGTGTGTTGCGAGAGTGAGGGAGAGAGAGAGTGAGTGTGTGTCTGGCTTTTCACTTTTTAATCGTCTCCCTTACTTTTGAACCAATCCTTAATTAGGTTGTGAAGAAGAGGAGGAAAATGAAACTGAGTCTCAACTCGTGCTTTCTACACTTTGCCCTTTAATGGATCTTCTCAAATGTTCATGAATGACTTCCCTCCCTTACTTTTTCTCTCTCTCTCTCTCTTCAATAATAGTGTGAGCACCCTCAAATTACATGAAATTCAATTTCACTGAACAACCTCGACAGTTCCAATTAAATTTCCCGCCCAATTTCCCTTTTGCACTGGCCGATTCTCCCAAAATCCAAGTTCAAGTTCACAAACAAAGAGTTGACACTGAGGTCATTAATTAGGACTGTGGACCTCGACGCTTGCCCTTTCATTAATGGAATGCCACTTGTAGAATCTTCCCCTGGTTTCTTCTTTCAATTTGACCTTTGAACTTTTGGTAGTACGTCAGATATTATTAATCTATGTTGTGAGTTCAATGGGGACAATCACAATCAGTCTGATTTCCTCTCCGACTATTTTGCAGACTAGACGTTTCGAATCAAATCAGTCTGGGTCTCACACTCACACACACAGATGAGAAAAGACTGACACAAGTTCAATTGGGTCATCTGTGTCCAAGTTGTCTCTGAGAATTATGTCAGAGGAGGAAAATGAAGAGAAAATTTTTGGTGTAAAGAATCAAAATCCACAAACAAAATTTTTCCTTTGGCAGTCTCAACTGTACACAGTGAAAATCCGATGGACTTTTTCTCTTCTAAAAAAATACAGGATTGTGCTGTGTGTCAGTCCATGTCAATGAAGAATCACAATATTTTTGACACAGTTAAAGTCCACGATGGAAAAGAAGAGAACGTGTGCTGTTTTATTTGTGGCCACGGAAGGATAATTTCCGAGGAGGAATTTTCCCTTTGCTCCTGTCCGCACAAAAGCTCACTCACAACTGAACACAACTTTCAGCCTGGAGAGGAGAGAGAGAGTAGGTGGGAAGCGCATGGAAGAGAGTGTATGATACGTGTGTGTGTGGAACTTGGAAGAGTGCACATGAGACCAAATGACAAGAAAGTTGTAAACTGGGAACACACACACACAAATGAATGCACGGATTTTTTATGAAAGGCTGTAAAAAATCCTTTCTAATTTTACCCTGTGGTTTTGTTGTCTTCAACGATGCAGTGAATTCAAATTTGTTTTTTTCATCAGATTAAATACATTTTAAGAGGGTCAATACCTACAGAGGAGGTCAAGTCAACGCCTGGACTTGAAAATCCTAGTTTCTCGGAACGAACCTGTCAAAATATTTTTAACTGGCAACCTTTTAGTCATTTGTAACTTAATCCTCCAATCACAGTTTTTCGAATATGATTCTCAAGTGTGTGTGTGTGTTAGAGAAGAGAGGGGGTAAAAAATTGATGACGAGTTTAAAAATATTTGGTAATCAATATCCCATTAATGGTTCAAATATCAATTTTGCAAGTTCAATGGTAAAACGTTCATCATTAATCAGAGAAGACGACGACGACGACTCTCATTAAATATTTTAAATGGAGAAACAAGGATCAACAGTGAAACTGTGTGTTAAATATGAATCAGCTTTTTTCCCTTCTTATCTTTTCCTCCTCAAAATATTTAGTGTAATTCTCTTATCGTTGAAATTTTTTTTCTGTTCGTAACTCGAGACTGCCTGTAATTCGTAATGTGGCGTCTCCATTATTATTATGGAATTCAAAAAGTAGAAGAGGGGGGTTCACTTCCCTTCAATTTAGGTGTACAATAGTGTACATAAAAAAATGGCGCAACGATCCGTCGTCAAATATTCTAATTTTATGTAATTTTATTTTTTATGATCCATACACACACACATCCCTAGAGAGTGAGGGAGAGAGAGCACAACACAGGGGAGGGAGAAATTGAGAATGAAAAATAAAACTTTAAACTCAAAGGTAAAAAAGGAGACGAATCAAATTTGAACAAACCTATTGCAAAATTGTAACCTCTGAGCATGACATGGAGACGTTCGAATACGTCACCCATTATTATTAAATATTGTCTCAATTCACCGCATTATTTTTTTATTAAACTAAATTGTACGAGACTAGAGTCGATCATTAAATGACAATTGAACAACAATCGTTTTTCGGGTCGTTAAAAGTAGTCCTTCACACACATAAATACGTACCTCATCTGTCAAGGCATTTTCAATAAATTTATTAAAAAAATGTTAACCGTCATTCACATAAAAAATATTTTTGCAGTGCATGCAGTCTATTTTTAATTGCTGTTCAGGTCAAAGAATATTATAATTTATAATATTTAAAAAAAGTCAACGCTGCAGTCCCACTTTTAAAAGTGGATAATTGTACAATTTAAATGGAATTAGTTCAAACATTCTAAATTTATGTTTAAATAATTCATAGTTTACATTATTTATTCGACCTTCCCAAAATCTCATTTTCTTCCTTCAATTTCCCCTTCCTTCACAAAAATAACTCCTTTTTACAACCAATTTTAAACGACCGAAATGAATTTTTTTGTACATGGATAGCCATTACGGCCATGCCGGAACTTCATTTATTGTAAACCAAATTCCATAATGGAATAAATTTAAATGTCAAACTTTTTCCACTCCCCTCGTTAAAGATATTTAGATTTATATTAGGTTGTCAATTTCCGATACTCGACACTGCTTCTTTTTAGAAGCAGAATCCAACTTACCTGACTTTCATCACCATTGTCAATCTCCACACTTTTGGACATCCCTCACAAATCCCGAGAAAGACTTTCACAAATAATATAAATTGACCTTCAAGTCAATCTTCACTAGTTTCCCAAAATAGTAGTAAAATGACTGCTCAATTCTGGATCCTTTTTGTCCAGTACATTAAAACTGGGAAATGAGGAACACAATCACTACACAAAAAATAGCACTGACTAACACACACGCACACACAGCGAAACTGATGATGGTTTCAAAAAAACACAAAGATTTTCTCCCAGTTTCCCAAAATGATTTTTCTCAGAGAAGCAGGGAAAATAGAGACACACACAGAGAGAAACACTTTTGACCCAGAAAAAAAACACAAAGGAAGAGAGGATTAAAAAAAAAGGAAAATCCCACTTTGGGAATTCCTGGATAGAACGGGAAAGATTTATGAGGTGGACCCACGACTCCGCATACTGATCAGGGAACTGAACAAGGAAAGAGATGCGGAGGAAATGAATTAACAATAAGCAAAAGGAAAAACGGGGGGAGGAACACCTTGACAAAATCAATAAAGTGATTGACAAATGGACCACAAACAACTCTGTCTCTTTCGTAGGTCACTCATCGACAAATGAATTTGTGAATTTTGTCAAAAGTTCAGAAAAGATTATTTATTTAATTTTTAAAAAAAAATTGGAGTTCTCAAGTACATGAGCAGTTATTTCCAAAATTCCACAACTTTAATGCAAATGTTTTTTGCAAATCAGAAAGTCTCTCTCTCTTTAAAAGTTCTCCGAATTTTTGCTGGGACGGGGGAGACGACGAAAGTCAGAATCAAAAAAAGCTCGAATTGAATTGAATATCTTCAGACTTGGATGACTACATTGACTACTCCCATCCTCGACTGTCACTGTGAGAAGTAAGTGTGCCTGTACCTCTGAGAGTGTGTGTGTGTGTGCCCTGTCTCTGATCGTTAGCCAGTTGTCAGTTGTTCAAACGGCCAACTAAAAATGAGTAAGGAAGTCTCAGGTGGTGGCGAAAGTGTGGGCTGGGTTCCACACACACACAGATGATGATAGCTAAAGGAATTTTACTCTCACGTTTTCTTCGTCCACACACACACAGGCACACCAATACACACAGTGTGTGTGTGTGTGTGTTGTAGCTAAAACTTGAGTGTATAAAAATTCTAGTCAGTATTCATCTTCATTTGGCATAAAACAAATTACAACCAATACACTCTCCTTGTCACACACACACACTCACTTCACAGAGTGGAGTAGGAAAGAGGATGCTTTTAAAAAGGGTCTATGTTGATAGGTAGTAGAGTGATCCTCTCTGTACTTTGTGTGTGTGTGCTTTGCAAAAATTTGCACCATTTGAGTGAGAGAGAGAAAGGTACACTTACAAGAGTTTTGCACACTCTGTATCAACAGCAGCTTGACTGTGCTCATTCTTTCATCCAATGTATCTCTATGTGTTTTTCCTATACACAGTCACAGTCACACTTGTACACAATGTGCAGAATTGCAATATAAATCAAGGGGAGGAGGGAAAACAGCACGTTGTGAGTTAACTCCTTTCAGAGAGAGAAACCAAAAATACTTGAGGACCCCTTCAGAATCCCCCATTTAAAAAAATAAAGTCTACATTCAGATTAATAGAACAGAACGAGAACAAAAGGGAATAATCAAGTAATCTTCACAGTTATAATTTACACGTGCAAAAATGAACACATTCATTATCATTTTAAATCCCCTTCCCCACTCCATCCGTATACACAGCCACTATAGTGAGATAGAAGGAGAGAGAGAGGTCTGGTTGCATCATTGCAATTTTGTTTTTTTTGCAAGATAATACAGTAAATAGTTTAAAACTTATACGAAAGTAGGAAAAATCTTCCTGCCCGGTCCATTTCTCTCCTTTTATCCCCCTAACCTTTGACATTATACCCTAAGTCACACACACACAATAAATACACTCTTGGGTGTAGGAGGGAAGATGAGAAAAGAGGAAGGAAGGCCGGACGGAGGCGGATTATCTTTAATTTTATTTACTACACCCCAATACAATCTAATGAACTGTGTGTGCGAAAGTCTGTGCGAATAAATACACTACAAAATTATCCCAAAGCTCATCTTCTCTCCTCCTGCACTGGACCAAGATCAATATTAGAGCAGAATTTTTCCCTGTCTGTTCTCTTTTATATCCAAACGACAACAAAATAGATCTAACCCATTTTCCCCAGAATACGCACTACATTATACGTAATACACTTACAACAGGCTCACAAAAATCCTTTCATCAAGATTCAAAATTCAAAGCAGAAAAAAGTCATGCTAAAATTGTACAAATGCTCGTCCCTTTGTCTCTCTCTCTCCGTTGCATACTCTATCTTCTACTCATCCCCGTATCCTCTCTCTCGAGATGAGATACTCCACAAACCGTTACGTTATACTTTGAGTCCCAGACAAAGTCAAACCCACTAGACAGACTCTCAAGTATGACGATCCGTCAGGAGAGATGAGGATGAGTACAGAAGAGCGACGACAAGAGTGGAACAATAAAGTAAATATATATATAGTCTCAGTCTCAATCTGTGTGTATGTGTGTCTGCAGTCGTAGACAAGTTATCCTAATACAATCTTACAATACAGTGACAAGAAGAGTTGTCTGGACGATCCTCCTTCCCATATGTAGGAACATATTTTAAAGTACATACAAAATGTATTGTGTGCGTACTTACATGCGTACGAATTTCTTTCATTAGGAAATATTACTAAATACATAAATGAACATAAGACCCACTAGTCGTCGACTATACATACTGTACATATGGATGTGTTGTGTCTGGTGGGAATGCATCGAGAGAGAAAAAAAAGAGGACGCAGGGAAAGTGCTCACCTGAATTTCTCGCAAAGTTGAGGCGATGCGTGTGTGTGTTTATTATATATGGTTTGGGTGTACAAAATGTAGGTAAGTAAATGGAACTTGTTTCAAGTTGCTCTGCTCCTCTAGACGATGGACTCCTTCGTCTTCTTTTTTTTCTGTCTCTCTCTCTCTTTTTTCCCTTCTACTGCCTCTGCTTCTGCTGTTGTTGTTCTTGTTGGTTGTTGTTCTCAAATGTTCACGAGGAGTGCGAATTCACTCTCTTCCTCCTTCAGTGGATAACCTCTTTTTGCAGACTCTGTAACCCAATTCAAATTAAAAAGACCTACTTTACACGACTTCTTTTTTTTCCAATAATTTTCTTACTCTTTACAAACATCTCCCCTGTACTTTACTGTCTCTATTCTGCTGTGTGTCTCTATGTGTGTGTTTATGTGTAGCCTTTGCCCCAGTTTGGCCTAACCGTAAATGGACAAAAAATATACACTTTATATTTTTCATTCAACTTCTCTGTCACACACACACTCGCACACACTGTACATCTTATTTACTATTTATTATACGACCCTCTCGCTGTAAATTATACAATAACTTTTATGATTATTTTATGTTTCCTCCACTTTTTTCACCTCTCTTTTCCTGTTCACTCATTTTTCTTTACTCTCTATCTCTTTCTTGTCTTGTCATGTCATGGTGGACACACACCACACACACTCACTCTCCTTTCCGCTCAACTTGCCCATTGTAAAAAGTCTTGTCATGATTTTATGATACGCTGCCCTGTTTTTAATTAGCAAATTAATTAAACTTGTCAACTTGAAGCGGAAAGAGAGGCAAGGGAAGTTTCGTTTTCATTTAAAGCGGAATTCAATTACTAAATCAATTCCTCTTTATCAAAAATCAAACGGACTGTGCAAAAATTCTTTTTTTACACATTAAACCTCAATTATAAAATTAATTGAATGAGGCATTTCAAGTTTTATTGTCAGATTTATCCCCAATTGACAAAGCTAGCCAAACTGGAGTGCTAAGTGAGAAGACACAATCCAACTCGTTCCATGTGTGCAACAATACCTAATAAAAAAACTACCAATTCAATCTAATAATTAACAAGTAAATCTTAGGAAGAATTAGCAACACACAAAAAAAGGACATCAATTGCAAATTGCGAGGTATCGAGCGTCGTTAAATTTGAAAAAGTCCCCACACAACACACACACACAACACTCTCTTCATACACACACAAATGGGGACAAAACATTGAGCATCAAGACACACACACACACACACAGGGAGAGAAGAATAAATTGAATGAGTTGGTGGTGTGCTAAATTTTGCAATAAAATTTGCAAAGGCGGCAGCTTCACATACACACACGGCTATTGTAGAGGTGTATTGTGTTGTGGAATTGTGTGTGTGTGTTGTGTCCTGAACACATAGTTGTACTCCCTATTACTCACACACACACACTGTACACGCTCACAGACATAGCAAGCGCCAGGGCAGGAGCAACAACAAACAACAATGAGGAGGAGGGGGTAAGCAACAACAAAGATCTCAAAAGTCTGGCTTTCAAGCGAAGAATGGCTTCTTATGTCTCAAACTTCTTTACTGTGGAATAGTAATGGAGTGTGTGTGTGTGTGTTAAAGAAAGACAAGGTTTTACCCTACACAGAATGTGTCTACCGTATTTTCTCTAGAATCCAACCTTCCTTTTACCCATTTCTTTCCTGGATACTCAAACCACCAGGGGCCTTTATTCTACGAAATACGGTTCTCATAATTGTGAAGTGGACACTCTTTACTCCCCCCCTCCTAACACACACACATAGAGAGCGAGAGACAGAGAGAGGAAAAGTGGATGGAATGCTATTCATCAAATTGACCTATATTTCAAAATGGGATTAATTGCAACTCTCCATTCCCCTGGACAACATATCCAGTTTTTACCATCCTCTGATTCCATACCCAACTAAAAAGGTCGTCCTTAAGAGATTCATCACACACACACATACACTCTCTCTCTTTCAGTTTGTACATTGTGTGTGTGGAGATGGGATAAAGGTAGTTTGACGAGAATGACGTGCACTTTGACGAAACTTTTTTAATGCACTACAGCGACAGCCAGTCATAGCCACATGTACGTCTAGGATATACACAAACACACACACAAGGGAAGGGAATGAAGAGAGAGAGGGACAAGTGGAGGATTATAAGGATGTTGGATGGTACAAAAGTGTTAAAAAGGCAAAAGTAGATATGCAGGCCAAGTTAGAAAGTAAATCTGCATTGACAATTGGCATGCACACAGTGTGTTAGTGTGTGTGTGTGTGATTTTTTCTCTCTCTTTTGAACTCCTCTCGTTCCTCTCCTGTCTGCCTGCATGTCTGTCCACACACACACACACACACGCTGATGTACATAGGATGTACAACAAAATATCGTCATATCTTGGCCTTATCTTCATTGGAGGGGACAATGGGAAAAGACTCATCCTAAAATTAATAAACCTTCTCTTCCTCCTTACTGCAAATCCAAAGTCACAATGTAAATGTTCACTTAATAATCTCTAGAGTCTTCATCCTACTCCACACACACACACACTCTCCAGAACAGTTGAAATTAATTTAACTAATTCGGACAGTATTAATGATACTCGTCCCCGACTCTGTCCAAAGACAATCTGTTTACTCCAGTTGACAGACGACAACAACAGGGAAAAAAATGTTGCGAAGTACTTGAGACGTAGAGTGTTGTGTGTATGTGTGTGCTAAAATAAATGTTGTCTAGTCTTCCCTCCCATTTCACTGTCATTGAGTTTTAACCTTTAATTAAGCCCAGAGGAGAAGTAGAGAGTTAAGACAGAGATTTATGCAGTGAGCATTGTGACTGCAGAATGGAGTGGAGGAAATCCAGACACTCATCTAAGTACATCCCAAACTCCTGGGTACAACATCGCATCAACTACACGACAAGGCGAGAGGTACACAAACAGACACACACAAAGACAGATAAAACTTCACAAAGTCAACTTATTTTCGAACGTGGAGGTGGAGATGAGCCAAAAACTGTTTATTGGAGTACCGTACACCGTAAATATCTTGTAGTATGAATGAGGTAATCGGATTCAATCGGGACCCGGCTCTAAATCCGAGTTCGGTTTACAAAAAATTTTAAAATCACATTTTCAATTAAACTTGCAAAAAGATTCTTTATTAAATTGCAATTATAGTGGTAGCCACTGTGGAATCTGAGATTCTTCAATTCACAAAATTACGGTAGTGAACTTTATTATATATTTTCCTCCCTACACCTTGTACACCATGCAGAACCTGAGTAGACACTGGTAGGACACAAGAGACCCATCATAAAGACCTGGAGCAAGGTATCATGCCCTTAGCAGTCAAACAATTAACTATACCGGTCGTTTCAATTGAAACCCCCTAACCTGACTTCAACTGGAACAAACATTTATTCATGAAAAACTGGAAGCCCTTTAACTATATTCCAAACAACAGCAACACTCTCCGCTCTTCATTTCTAATGTATTCTTCAAATACCCAGCTTTTCCTCGAAACCTAGAATGAAATCAATAGAGTGAAAGGACAATGTTATTTCTTGAACACAATAAAGTAATAACACCATTAGCTATTCCAAGTTGTTCAATTTTTATACTCCAACAACTACGTACATTGTGAGTGTGTGTGTGTGTGTAGTTTCCACAGCTGACAAGGCATATGATTCAGAGATTTGAATTCTTCAAGAGAAAAAAAACTATGGGAAACAAAAATTGAACAAAGTATCCACATTCAAAAACAACTCAGCTAAACATATAATTTTGTCTCTAAAACTGTTTCATCATGTGGTGTGTGTGTGTGTGTGTGTTTGTGACAAGGTTGTCCTTCTAGATTATCTGTAAAACCCTCCTCCTTTACTTGTACATACTCTCAAAGTAATTTTGAATGTCAAAATATGATTCAGAAAATTTAAAATTGTTCCAAAAATACATTTTCCCCTTGCACTCACAAATTGTGAGTCACAATATATTCATATAACCATGGATTTTTATCTAGAAACCATCATAGGGTGGTCTCTCAAGTGTCTTTCTCCACATACATATATATTATATATTTTACTATGGATTTTGATTCGACATGTTTAAGAGGGATAAACACACACAGGGAGAAAACGATGCCTATCGATTTCAACTTATGTTTATACCTATTTATAGTTGACTGTACAACTCCACACAACCTTTATTGTACTAGAAAGAGCTGCTTAGTCTGTTCTGTGTGTGTGTGTGTGTCTTTGTTCATATAACCACATGTATCACATTCTCTCTCCCATGCCGTCCAAAATTCAGCGTAAATGTCAAGCAACCACAAGTTCCAGAACAGAGTGTAACGAAACACACACATACTCTCTCTCTCTCTACTGTAGAGTACTGAATTTCAAAAGACAATTCCCAGAGATTCTCAGTCCCACCAGCTAGAGAAAGAGAGAGAACCTACAATATTTTAATTGAGAATATTGTACCTTGATTAAATCCACAGAGATAAACACTAATTCAATCCTCCTTGTTGCCGTAAAATTATTAAATTTATATTACTCCTTTTACCGAGACTTGGAGAGAGACTTGAAGCCTAGGAGACACTACCATGGTTTCATCCTCCCAAATCACATCATCTATTAGAAAAAGAGTGAGAGTGTGTGTGTGTCTAATACTGAGAGTTGTAGCAAACTCTAATTGCATGATGATGATCAATAAAATATATCCTTCACACCCACTTGTATGACGTCTCTCCCTCACACACAGAGAAGAGTTACTCTTCTCTGCCTCACACACACACACCTACAGCCCTTCCTCATTGTCTCTGAGAAACCTAATTAAATGTCCTTTGAGTACGCCAGGAGTTCTATGTTGCCATGGAAAACTTCCCCACTCCTCTGCACAATCCACAGAGACACACACAGACACCGCCGACTGTGTGCTCTGGCCAACATTTTGCAAAAAAATTGGTTACATTTTTTTATTTCATATTCTACTCTGATTTGTACAAGGTAGGATGAAGTGCGGAAATGTGTTAAGTGTGTGTGTGTGTACCCCCCACCGTCCCATTCTCCTTTTTTTGACAATTATTCTGCCTGGGAGGTGAAATTCCATAGAAAAGAGCGACCCTCATCCTCACTAGGTAAATCCAATGTCCTTCCTTCCGTTCCTGTTCAAATCCACAATTTGTCCATGAAATTTCATCTGAGAGACCATGGACAAAAACCAGGTTAGACATACAAAGGCGAAGGAGAAGTGCACATAACAATTTTAACTGAATTCTCCATAGTTTTCACCACCCACGTCGAGCCCACGTGGGTGTCATAGGAGATTTTTAGTCTGAATTATTTTGAATACAAATTGTATTTCCAGTAAACACACGCAGAAACAAACACACACTATCTCTCTTTGAAAGAACCTCTTTTTCTCTTTTGAGACAGTACGAAGAATTGTAGAAAATTTGCTACAATAACAACCCGGGATTGTTATACATTCTTTTTGATGTTCCCCGTACCTAGACTTTCACCAGTTTTTCTTTGAACTTCCGAGAAAACACGAGTACACGTGTGCCCCAGAATATGTATTGTAAATGAAAGAGGAGATCAAAAAAGGATCAAAGTGTAATGTATGTGTGTGTGGGACATCAACGTCGGCCTTCGCAATTAATCGTACGTATCTGTGTACAGTCTACACCCATCTCTGAAACAAGAGAGGGAGAAAGAGAAAAACAAACTGCAGATTTCCGAGACACCTCTCCCAATTATCCAGACATTTCTTTGAATATTTAATTCCTAGAAAAATAATTTCCAGACGAAAAAAATATATTTCCCCTCCCTCTCTCCAGTCCTTACATAACTTTCACTTTAAAGAAAGCACGTGTTGGGAGCACGTGAAAAATTTTTAATGAAAAAAATAACCTTCAATGTTTTTCCCTCTCCAAGCCCGAAGGCCATTTTTCCACTTTGGAATGATAAGGAGGAGGAGACGAATAATTTGATAGTCAACAGGATGAAGAGGAGACAAATTTTTTGGAGAGAGGACGTTTAGAAAAGAGGAAAAAACTCATTTCAATTTCGTTAACCAGCCAAAAAAATCAGTTTCTCCACTCCTTTCTTCTCAATATCCCGACTTTTTCCTTCCTTCCCTCTTTACGAAATTTAATTTCACGCTTCCTCGTCCATATTCATGCTGGAAAAAAGGAGGCTATCATCCTACTTCCACACTGACTCTCTCTCTATTCTTTGTGTCACAGAGAGAAAGTCAAAAAAAATTTTTTTTTTCTTCTTTCACCAACAACACCAGCTGCTTTCTCCCAATTCCACCAAGAATATGAAAAGTATAGAACGAGTTGGGGACTGGTAAGCAGGCCATATTTTTTTTTTTGAAAATATACTCTATATGGAACACATTTTTTAAGATTACTCAACTGGGATTGAACCGAATATCCCATTTCAATTTCCTTACAAAAGTTTTTGACTCACACTACATGCACACACACACTTTACTTAACTCTATCTCTAAAAAGTGAAAAAATTGAAGAGGAAATTACATAAACTGATTTTCCTCCACTAAAAAATGCACAAAAGTTTTTCTTCCAGCGATCATTCCCACCAACTCCAAGAATCCCTTCACAGAGTCTTCACACAACTCTCCATGGTATTAAACTTTCTCTCTCTATTCCGACTAATTTACACCCTACCCGCAGTATAAAAATTTCAGGGGAAAAAGAAATTTTTTGAAATGTCATGCACAAATATCCAAATTTTTAAAAAAAGATTTTACCAAAAAATTGATGGATGACTTTCTGGAAAATGAAGGGAGGGGTGTGCTAAATATAAAATAAAATATGAAAAAAAGTTGCAGAAATAACAAGTTGAAACACAGAAAGAAATGTACCTCGGAACACACACACTTCGAAACAATCGATGAGAGTAATATCCAAAACTTGAAACTAAAATACCTTTGAAAGTTTTCCAGTTAAAAAAAGAAAGTAATATTTCCATCCATGTCCCATATAAGACCCCCCGTATATTATACACACATGTATAATATATTAGAAGAAGATTAACCAAATGCAATATCAATACATACGAAGAAAATGTGGATATGCCAGGGTTTCATAGGTTGACCTCCTTTTCCCCCGAAAAAAGATCATTATATAATATTGTATGTGACGAGGAGGAGGACGAAGAAGGAAGAGAGTGGTCCCGGACATCAGATTTTGACGTATTGATTCAAAACTACTGGAGAAAAAAAATAGGAAGAAAATTGAAAAAAAAAACAATTCTCATCTCTCTCTACTCCCGGACAAACATACAGTAGGATAAGACCGACTTGCGGTCCGCAAGTTGCGGATGGTCCCTGAAGGGTCAAACATAGTCCATAAATTCTAGTAATGTCATAACACATGTCGGGCGAGGAAAATCATGAAGAATGATATATTATTATGGGAAGGAGAGAAAAAATCACAAGAAAATGGAAAAATTTTCGATGAAAGTACAGCCAAATCTTTTTAAATTGTTCCAGTCCAACGGATTCAATATATTAGAAGGGAAAAAGAAGAAGAAAAGTGTCCAAAATTTGTTAAATATTTAGTACTAAACTGTTGCTACGTGCCTGTGTGTGTGTCAGGGACCTCACAGTGTTTGACAATTCCTGGAAATTTCCATGAACATCTTAAATGCATTCTTATTTAAAGTTATATATTTTCACAGCCGTACGAGAAGGAGGAGGTATTTCCAAGATATTTTTGGAGTATCCTAAATATATATTTAAAAGGAATATGGGAGGAGTAAAGGGAATTGGAACTGTGTGTGTGGAGAAAAAGAGAGAGAGAGACTGTCAACTAGTCCACCTTAAAATGTGTGAAGTGGTCAAGAGGACAATTCTGAGAATCCAAATAAAAGTTTATATATATAACTTAAGATATTTATACACGATATTCCTTATTTACTTGGGAGGCACGGGGATTTCCTCTTTTCTCTCGAAACACGACATGAACAATGACTGTTTACCAGTCGTTTTTTAATAATTAAGACAATAGTGACAAAAATTGACCTTTCCAACTTTCTTTTCAAGAGAGAAGGAGGAGACGGGAGGGGTCAGAGTGGCGCCGTTGAGACAAAGACTTTTTATTCTATTAATGTCTGTTCCATAGAAATTGTATTGTGTTTGAAAAATGCATTCTCCACGTTGTTGCTTGTTGTATCGATTGAATCGATTAAACTTGAACTAGAAAACACGGGCCTGTGTGTGTGTGTGTGTGAGTCGGGTGCTTATTAGCGTAAATGCAAACAATGACTGCTCCTGCTATATTATTCATTATGAGTGAATTACAAATTAAATTATCTGTCTACACGTTAAAAAAACAAATTAAGTGTGTGCGTGTGTGTGTGGACACACACGGAGGCAACACCGTACATTATACATTATATGGAGGGAGAAGAAATTGACCAAGGAATTATTATGGGATTAAAATGTTCCATGTTTGATGAAGGCTTATGTCTATCCCAGAAAAGAGGATAATTATTCACAAATCTGAGACAAATTAACAACGTCATGCCTGACTGACTCGAGAGAATTGTGACTGTAAAATTCAGAGTCTTCTCATCATCCTAAATTTTGTTTAATTAATTAATCGTGGTGGACGGACTTGTGTCATTTCCAATGAAAATAACCAACATGTTTCTGAGTAAAATGGGTCATTTAGACAAGTGAATATTTATCCAAAAATTGTAATCCAAAAACAACAAATTTAAATACCATTGAAGTTGGGTTGTGTACAGAAAGATGAATTCTCCATTTGACTCTAAATGTTCCCTGCCAAAATGTGTAAACATATTAAATGTGGATAGACTTGCTTCGAGCCTCGAAGTTCCTCGTGATCATCCTCAAAATTAATTTAGCCCTCTTCTTCCACACACACACAAACACGTCAGGACAGAGTAGACACAAAATGAAAGTGGCTGGCGGAGTGCCGATGTCAAGAGTTTATTTCTGAAATTGCTCTTCTGCTGGATTCACAGTTACACTCAGAATGTCTACTAATAATTTTACATGGTCTACCCTCTGATGGATTAACTAACAAGAGTGTTAATAGTCATTCCGTAGTACGGAATCCGTACACTGTCAAGTAGTTTCATTGAACCGGCGGTTGTTGCTCTGTCCTTAACCCTAGCGTGACAATAACAGTTAATTTGTGACTGGGGAATTATTAGTTTTAATTTTACAATGGACTGTATTGTACCAAATTGGAAAGTCCTTGTCCACACACGACACACACACACACACGGTAGTCAGTCATAATGGGTTGTTGTTCCAGTCCTTGACGTTGTTGTTGTCTTTGGTCATGGTTTAGCCTATGTAAATTTTGGGCTGTCAATTCTAATTTTGACAACCAATTTAAACTTTGAGGCCACTTGACACTTGAAGAGAAGGTGTCAATAATTAAATTATTATTATGAAACATTTTAATTCCGACTTGGTTGCATTGAGTCGAAGGACCCACACCACAGAACTGTACAATATAATAAAAGGAAGGTATAATAATAAAAGGAAGGAACATCATCATCTCTTTCATGGCTTCTTCTTCAATGAAGAACAAATGGGATATTGTGAGGAATGATTTATATTGACAGTTGATTTGAGTTGTGACAAGGTCAAAGTAAGACAACCCGTTGAATAATTATTCATTGCCAGAACAAAATCAATGTCAAAAGTGTCAATTTTCCTCATCGATTATTCCCGAGTATTTTTAGTGAAAACTTATTTACGGGACAAGGGAGAAAGATCCTTGTATAATGCGTACTTTCTTATGAATTCTTAATAGTTCTGTAATTTGAAATGAGTAAAATTTGACTGCAAAAAGTTTTTGGAAACGGTGGAATAATGAGGATGACAACAACAAACAAACAAGAGAAAATATTCATCCACAAATAGACGATGTAATATTTCTAACAAAAGAAAGAATATTTGATTACCCATGGTAAAAATATCCCTTTTGTATTTTCTACAATAGAATATGTCAATTCTCTGGTTGAACAAAGGTAAAAAATTCCGAGTCTCACTTTGATCATCTACGATGATACCTTTGAAAAGTCCCTTTTTTTACTGACCTTTTAAATTAGAATTGACTACTTTTGACTCTTGACAATAAGAAACGTTATCGGAAATATCAATGTTATGAATGAACACACAACAAAAATGTACCGGAAGTGTCAAAAATCTGGTTTCGACAGGTATGCTACCTAATTTTGGACAAGAGTCATGGCAGTGGGGTCAGTCATTCATACGAGAAAAATTGGTTCAAAAAATAAAGAAAAGAATTCGACTTCCGCTTACATTGACATTAGATAGGGTTATATACAGGGTGAGCCAAAGTAAAGGACACAACTTTCATGTCGAATAACTTTTGTAATTTTTCGAATTATTCAATGAAATTTATATCCCTGTGTAGCCAAGGAGTTCGGAAATTGATCCACTTTTGGTCCCAT
>WJFB01001109.1:0-37580 GCA_009870185.1 Pygmarrhopalites habei
TGCAGAATCAAAAGCTCTACAAACTGTATTTTGGAATTTTTCTGATAATGTCTGTGGAGGGCTGTAGGGAGTAGCAAGAGGTTTCTTGCCACCCTGTACATGCGGGTGGATTGAGAAAAAGTTCATTATTATCAAAAATTTATAGTGGCCATTGTGAAAGATTTATATATGAGAGAAAACAACAGAATGGCATTTATACACACAAATTCACTCCACTTGTGTACAAAGTTGAAGAAAAGGAAAAAAATTTAAGGAGTTCTGTAATGTAACCTCTATACATATAAATGTGTAGTAGCAGCCGGTACACACAAAACACACATAAAAACTTTGAGCTGATGAGAGAAAGATTTCTTCTACTCTCTCTCTCTCCTTTCGTTTCTCCTCTTTTACTACGAAAGCACATGTCAACCTTTAGGCATTTACTTTACACCACGAACATTTCCGAACTCTTATGAATGAAGAAATCAAATGAATATCTCCAGCCTTCCCCGGTATCTTTTGATGGTTCAAATAGAACAGAAAAAAGAATTTCACGAGGGAGACAAGGATTGTGGAGAGTGTGAAGATACAACTTATTTTCTTTTTTTATCTGCCTCTCTATCTTCTATTTCTTTGCTCTTTTCTCTGTTTCGCTTTCCCTTTCGTCAACACTGGAACTGATAAAATGTAGCGGTTTGCCGAAGAGGAAACACCACAAAATATTGGTTTCCTCAAATTGACAAGTAAATTTCTGAAATCTTGAATCACACCACCACACTCTCCCTCATGTACAATCAACCACACACATATGCGGTGTAAAGAGAGAAAGAACACAAGTTGTAGAAGTCAAGTGATAAGCTGTAAAGATGAAAATAGAAATGTGTGTGAATGGAAGTATTGACCTGCACTTTTTTTTTGCTTTCGTAAATCACAATGTAAACTCCCTCTTCAATGTATGTACCTTTCGGAGAAAACTTTTCCCAGTGTAGAGTTTGGCGTGGAGAAAACCACAAGAGAGAGAGAGAAAGGACACAATGAGATTGAATGTAGTGTGTGTATTTGTTTTTAGTTGGAAACAAATAGAAAAGAAGCAATACAATTGTGTGTGTGTGTGTGTTTTTGTGAATTATTCTACACACTCCCTAACTGACTATAGTTTATTTGTATTATTGTGTGTGGAGAGAGAAAAAAGGGGGTACACAGGTCCCCACTTAAGTAAGCGTGTGTAGTGATCGTCAGACGGACAGGGTAAAACCCGAGGAAAAAAATTCTTTTCGGCCCCAACCGTCCCAAAAAAACAAGTTCTAAGGCACACACACTTGTGTAGACTGTACCGTACACCACGGCCGAAAAGACACACACGTAGACCCGAGAGCCACACACAACCACACCACAGTGAGTGAGAGAGAGAGTGGAGTGAAAGAAAGAAAGAGAGAAAGAGAGAGAAAATGTAGAGACACTCACACTTTTCCCTATAAACCTCTTCTCCGTTTGGCTCTCAATCAGTCAGTCAGTCAGTCTCAACTCGACTGATGTCTTACTGCTGTAGCTCAAACTTAAGTGTATAATAAAATGTATGCTGTGTGTGTGTGTGTGTGTTTATAGAAAAGAGAGAGGAGGAGGGGATTGTGTATGTGGACGTATTTGGCTTGTGTTTTGTGTGTGTGTACATGTATCACCTCTCTCGCTTATTATATAAATAATATACGTGTGTATGTATACGTATATATACATAGTGTCTACTTCTTAGATTATATCCACCTTGACTACCACCTTTACTTTTTTAGAAGAGCTCTGAAGAGTTTTTTTCCTTCTCTCTCTCTCTCCTTTTGTACATAGTGTGCCTCTCTCTCTCTCTCTCCAGCATAATGTACATTGAATTGAACTTAGAATAGATCAATCAATATATGGCAGAGAGAAGAAGAGCAAGGAGGAACACGGCCTACCAAGTAACCATCACATGTTGTACTCTCTCTCTCTTTGTACATATATATATGTATATTAATATATATAATATTATAGAAGACACCGTACATTTGATGGTAGGGTTGTCTCAAGTAGTCTCTCTGGTCTCTCCATATATATATATATATATATATATATGGAGAGATATATATGTGTGTGTGTATACCGTTGGCTGCAATTTTCCAGCTACTGCATAAATTTCGCAATGATTACTACATACTTCTTGCCATGAGGTATATTGCCTCATTTTGTTGTACACATTCTCCTAATAGCCGGAACACATTAGGAGTCAATGAAGAAGACACACACACACAGGAGAATATGGGATGCAGAGAGAGAGGAAGGAGGAGGAGGATAGTGGATATATGAGAAAAATGAGCTAATATTATTCGATTCAATGGTGGTGAGGATTCATTCATCTCTGCCTTCCATAAAGAAGATAGTTTAGTATTATTAAATTTGATGATGTATTATCTTCTTATCCCTAATTTAACTCTTCTCATAAACATTTGAGGATGAATTTACAATAATGAGTTAAACTGTGTTGTAGCCAGGAATCAGTTTGACTCAGGATTCCATTTTTGGAAAAATCCTTTTTGTACTTTTCTCCCCTACAGCTTTTACTATTCTATTCTATTCTATTACTGGTGTGTGTGTGAGTTGGTAGTATGGAGGATGAGTTTACTCCCTAGTTCGAGGTCGTATGATGATTATGTGAAATATTTTGTGCCATAATTAAATTTTAATGTAATCTACATGTACATTAAATAATTTGTTAGTATGTACACGCATACCTGGTCCTACCTACCCATCTTTTTCCTCCTTCTTCCTCACACTTATATTTGTACTTGTTGAGACATGTCTATGTTTGACTCTCCACCTCCACCTCTCCACTTCCCATACATATACGCGCGTGTGTGTGGTGTGTGTGAAGGCAAAGGTGATGAGGAGTAGTTATATAAGAGAGGGGAACACGTATATGTGATTAGCTAATTACTGTTGTATAAGTGTTACGAGTATACTCTCATGTTACATTACTATTCGTTTTGACTTGATGCATCTTTCTAGTCGGTGCTTATTGCAAATAGTCAAAAAAGACGAGAGGAGAAGCGAGGGAGAGGGAGAGAGGAGATGTCAGGTCAATGTGGGATACATCATACATGCGAAATATAATATATTATTCAATATGAAAATAACTTTTTCATGATGGAGAGACGGTGAAGGAAGGGAGGGCATCGTGGGGGAGAAATCTACATGATGTGTGTGTGTTACATACCTAAATATAGGCACATCTATAATGTATTAATACCAGCCAAACTCAGTCTCACTCTCTCCGAAAGCACGTAGCAGTCATATTTTATTGGTTTGTCTATGTACTAAACTAATCAGCAGAATGGCTCTAACTCGAAACTCACTCTCTCTCTCTCTTCAGCTTTGACTTCGCGTATCCACACACATGTGTGTGTGGACGGGTAAGTAGTTAGATCCTTCAATCAATTGCATCATGAAAGCTGGGAAGGTGAAAGAGAGAGAAAGAGAGACGGGAAGAGAGTAGAGAGTGTGATGGTTGACTATGAAAATGGTGATGGGAATAGTTTAAGTTGGTGTGAAAATGTGCTACGAATAATACGATTGAGTTGAGATACAGAGAGAAAGAGAGGGAATAATTTTGTGCAGTTGTTTCTAACCCTTAGATACATTCTCCCTCCTTGTACTTACATAGTTTTTGTTGATAGTACAAAATGGCATGATAATGATGCAGAACATGATCGGAGAAAGAGAGAAGGATCGTCTAACTTTTAGTGTATGTTGTATGTAGTAATGTAGTAGTACTGAACAATCATGTTAGCCTAGCATTACTCACCATTCAGCTAACTATGCACAGACACACACACGTACACAATACATTGAGAGCCATGTTAACATTCTATTATATATAATGGAGACTCCATTATAATCTCCCTATTTGTGTACGTCATGGGCTGAACATTATAGAAATTTTGAACTGACTAAGCATGAACCACTTTACACCGTACATAGCCTATTCTATGGACTATGTTTTCCATACTTCAGCTTTAATTTTCTTCCCCCTCTTTTATTAAAAAAATTATTATTATAAACTGTTATTGTTTGGTGGTTGTGTAGTACAACATGCCAAGTGAAGGGAGAAAAGCGTGTGTGTGTGGTGGAAAATGGGTATTGTTTTGGAGGATCCTTTTTAATAGAATATGTATCACACAATTTACAGTCTACCACTTTAACCACACACGAACCATATTCTCATAGACAGTTGAAAATATCAAAATTGGTTCATGAATGAACCTCTTCCTTTGAAATTCACTCAACTGGGATGACACATCACACATTCATAATACCTAACATACAATACATCAGAAGGCATTAAGGGATTGTCAGTGTAGTCGTACATAAGTTGTGTGTGTGTTTTCACAGCACGGATGCCTACAATTGAATGAGCACAATTGACTTGAGAAGTTGATTACATTTTTGTAGTTATAATAGCCCAGGAAAGGATTCTCCGTCAGTGTATATACCATACACACACACACGTGTCTGTATACATCATCAGGCATCAGGGTCAACTATGTACAGTCCAGCTAATATATTTATAAATTCAAGTTTAATTGAGTCTCAAGTCAGTTTTCGGCAATTGTAGTGACGTAGAGAGAGAGAGAGAATTCTTTTTCTCATCTCATCAATTCGCAACAACTACTTGTATCCTCAACCAAAAATCTGATCTGAGTAGAGTAGAGCAGAGAAGGAAGGCTTTGGACAGGGTAGATGTTAGTGTATATATGCAAAGGGAGGAAAAGAGCTGAGCTAATTACAATCATCCAACTCACTGTGACGACTTCCTCGTGTCATATTACACATTCTCCCTCTCTGTCCATCCTACACAAATGAGTTTTTTTCAAATGATGATGATGACCTGTGGAAATATTTATTGTGTATATACAATTTAATATTTCTTGAGGGTATTTTTCAGTGATTGATTTTTTCCTCCTCTTCTTCTTCTGTCTCCCTCTTTTCTCATCACAATACACAATTACCCGTTTAAATCCCTGCTGCTTTGTAATCATACAGCAAAAAAGGGCAACTGAAGAGCGAATTATTGGTAAATAAATTTCGTGAATGAAATAAACTCAAAGAAGAATTGACTCTTGACTATTTTCCTTCTCAAAAATTTATTCTATGATATCAGGAATACAAAAAGAGGCAGAGAGTCAACAAACAAATCTTGTAGCAGTTACACACCTTACCATCATGTTCCTTGTATAAACTGTCTAAAGCTCTCTTCTTCTCATCTATTTCTCTATTTACTTTTGAACATTAATCAGTCATTGATTTTTACCTTTTGAATGTATTTGCTCCTTATTTTCTTGAATAAAAACTTTTGTCAATCTTCTCTTCTCATATCTTTTGCCTCAATTAATCCACTGTAAAAAAAGAGGTGAAGAGTCACTAATATTCCTTCTTGCCAAAAGCCTCCTAAGGCTACGCGCTTTTTTTTCTCAATACAGATCACTGATGTGTATGTTCATCATATCCTGTACACAGATAGACACACACACCTTTGCTCCTTTGAATGCCGGTGTTTCCAGAATATTCCTTTTAAAACCACTTTTAACAATAAAATTAAAAATTAATCCCCTACAATATGAGAGTTCACTGATCTTTCTTTTTTTCTTGTAAACTGAAAATGTTTCAAATATTCCTTCTCAGTCTCCCTCACTTGTGTTTGTGTTGAAAAAAACTGATACACAAACCGTTTTTGAAGACCGTTCCACAAGTTTTGCAAAAGTATCAAAACACAGGTGTGAGTTCAAAAGTTATGTAGTGTAATTTGTTTTTTAAAAATTTTACAATAAAAAACTTAGTAATGTGTATTACACACGCACAGACACACACACACACATGGGGGCTCACACAACTTTTGAGCTTGTGCACTGAATCCTGAGAGCATGTAGCACCTTGTGTAGAATATATCTCACTGTGAGCCACATCACAACTCAAAACTTTCATCGGCATCCCCCCTCGCATGCACATTCTACGCGTAAAAATACGTGTCTACTAATATAATATGATATAACACACTCGCACACACACACATAGGCACACACCAATAATTATGAATGTTTCCACCCAAGGACAATATCCATCACATCACTATTAACTCCTCCAAGCCTTCCTCCCTTCCTCACACACACACACACTCACTCTCTATCTCCCCTTTTATTTCATCTTGTGGTTTCTCTCTGCCTCTGCCTCTAAAGTTTATTAACTGATGATGATCACCTCATTTGATTCAGCCAGGTTTTTGCCATTTTTTCAAATCTCATATGAGTGAGACACGGTGGGACGGACGAAAGAAAAAGAGAGAGAGCCGAGCCGACACAGTACATACACGCAACAATATGTTGGTGTTGACGAGGTTTTGATGGTACACTGGATGAGACTGGACTCTTCTTGAAAGACTGACAGCCAGTATCACCAGCTCACAAACTGACTTTTGACAAGAGCAAATCCAACTTATTCTCTCTAGTACTCATAAGACTGAGAAGACTGATCCCTAATCTCTAGCACATCATCATCATCATCTCGGCTGTACGTGTGTGTACAACAGTGTACACATATTCTACCTCCTAGACGTTATTGTACAAAGAGAAAACTTTTAGCTCTGACTTCATACAACATGTATGCAACTGACTGGTAGTACCATTGAACCATGTATGTTTAACACTACGACTACCCTTGTTTGTCCTATCACTCAAGAAGGAGTGCAAACACACACACACACACGCACATCTTCTTTGTGTGACTGTGTAAAAAAGGGGGTTAAAATAATGGAGGGGGGAGTCCATGGATTGTGTTTTGTGTACATAAAGTATACACACAATCATTCATTTGGATGTTGATGTTATATAGGTAGTTGGATTTCACATGTCAAGATTGTCTCTCTCTCTCTCTCTCCCTGCCTCTAACATTGAATTAGCAATGCCATCAGATAGATTGATCTACCTCTTTGAAAGGATCAGCATGTTTAACTTTGGTTAAGTGTCAAGTTAGCCGTACAGTTTAGTAATTAGACAAGTTCAGTGACGGTCACTCTACCTACAGTTTGTTTGAGTGTGGAGGCTTCGGCAGCAGAAAGTACAACTGAACAACCAGTACAAAAAAAGGTTCATTTGCATTGACTACGAAAATGTGTTTGTGATGTAGTAAAGTAAGAGAGAAGAAATGGTATGTGAAAGGGAGAGAGCTAAAGAAGACAACAAGTTGTACTCATTTACAAATGTATTATGAGCTAGTTTGGTTTTTTAAAAAATTAAATGGCTACATTATCCCATTTTTTAACAGGCTCAAAAAATGTTCATAATTTTTTGGGTGTAAATTTCTTTTTACGAGGTGTCTTTAAACCAAAAAAAATGGGAAGGCTTTGCAAAGAATAGTAGTCGAAAAACTTAATCTAGGATAACAGATTAAAATCTTGGCGATAAATATTTTTTATGAAATTTATTAGATTAAAGATTTCTTCATATTATTTCTATCCAAAGAATTTTATTATTCTCTTTCGGAGGTAGATTGTCTAGTGTAATCTACAAGTCTACAAACTGTTTTCTGTTTTTACTAGTCTTGTACATTCTGATTTCTATGTGTAAGTGCAATATGTCTCCATCTAATCTACAGAGTGTAGATGTGTGTTTGTGTCGTACAAGTTATGACTTACCTTCAGCCAGAGGTAGTGTCAGGGCCACACACACAAAGAAAAGAAGGCAGAGACTTGAAATCTGTCAAGTCTTTTATTTTGTTTTTTTTATTCTTGACTCTCGTTGAGAATAATATTATCGAGGAGATTCTAACCTCAAAGCTTTTATTGATTAATGTGTTTCTCTTTATCCCTCCTCTCTGCACTCTGCACTGTGTACTCTCTTTACTCTTTACATATTCAACATTTTAAAGACACAACAAATTCATACTAGTCCAAATAACAGTTCCTTCAAAATTAATTTTATGACTCTATTTTGTTATGAATTTTACTCGATATTACACTGGTCATCCTTCACTGTCCAAAATTCCTCCCATTACCTATACAAATACACAAAGTGCATAATTTTCTACACCTCCACCCCAATGATCCTGATACTCTCTTGATCGTCTCCACCACCACCATCACACAGACAAAATTTTTTGGCATTAATGGCAGACGTGTGCGAATTCGCACAGTTGGCAAAAAAGGGAATAAAACCTGTTGCCTCTAGCTCTCTCCCTCCCTCCCTCTCATATGTATCTCTGCTCATTGATTATAAATATTAAAACATTCTCCAGCCTACGCTTTCCCATCTCGTCAAATGAGTGAGATGGTATTCCAAACAAATCATAAAATATATTGCAGTAAATTTTCTTGGCCAGTAAATTCAAATCATAATTACAAGAACACATCCGTCTTTCATTCTCCATTTGATTAGGATGATGCACACGGTCCAAATTGATGATGACTGCACATTTCACACACACACATTATATGATCAAGAGATTTATTTGTACAATGAATGAAATGGAGCAGGACACACACACATCCAAAGTAAACCTACATAGATTCTATGTAGAGAAGAGAGAGCGAGAGAAGTAAGGTTCGTATGAAAATCACGAACCCAAGTCGTTTGTACTTGTTCCATTTAATTAACTGTGGGGAATCTGTGTAACTTATTCTATGATCTATATATGTATAGAGATGTGTTTGTATAGTCTAAATAATGTATCAGGGTTTTCTTCTCCTTGTACACAATACTGTGCACTACACACACACACACAATCCTTTATACATCTCATGTCTTTGCGGCAGTCCTCAATGATTGGATGGAATGTCCTTGCTTCTGTCTACTGTGTGTGTGTGTTCACTTTAGTCAGTGTTAGTATTACGTAAAATGTCATTCTATACTTAATAAATGTACTCACAGAAAAGAGGAGAAGGTATTTGGCTGTCAAACGTCGCAACTCATTATTACAATTTTCAATGCCATACTGTCACTGGCCTGAGGTTGATACAAAAAGGGAGGAGAGAGAGAAGAGCAGGTATGAATAGAGAGAGGGTGAGAGATAGCCAAAAGTTAATTCAGTGTGTGTGTGTTCACCATGATCTACGTTTGGGTGGTCTTCTTATAATGCTACTTTTAAAAGTCACATTAAAAATTGTCTTGTGTCTTGTCTTCATTTGTCTGTGAAAATGGGAATGTGAGTGTGTGTCTCTTTTCATCTTTCTGTAAATACATCCTCGTGTCTTTTGCAAACATGAGCTTTAAAAAATAAACAGTGTCAGACAATATAAGGAGGACTGGAGGAGGCTTCCCTATGATAAAAGTTGGGGTTGGGAGTTGGGAGTTGGAAAAACTCACTGTGTAAACGAAGAGGCACACTTATTACTCCAAATATAGAGAAGACGTGTTAAAAATATTATACAGTTCAAAATATTTCATCCTTCCTTCGATGCATCCACTGATGTTCTTACTAAACTTTAGTAACTAAAGTGTAATTCTTTGTAAATTTTGCTAAAGTTCATGTTTGCAATAAAAAAGAAGGAAAACAAACTTGTGTTTATAAAGTGAAAGCCAGTCTTATTGGTCATACATTGGAATAAAAGGAGATCTCTGGACTCTAGAGTATTCCTGACACATACATGTATATGTGCATAATAGTAATATATAATTAGCCATTGACAGAATGGATTTAGAGCAGTCCGTATCAATTCATCAATAATTATTTATTTCTTCACCCAGTGGGCTTAACTTGGATAATAATAGCATTTCAATTTCTTAAAATATTATTTAATTATAAACACAAAGGATTTGAAGGTGTGGACAGCGAAAGAGTGGACATGAAGAACTATGCAGAGAGACAAATCCGTTGTAAAATGTTGCAGGTAAAAAAATATCCAAGTAGAACAGCACACACACACACAATAAACAATAAAATTGGATAGCCTACATACAATTGAATCAAGTACATTTGTACACAGGCAACGTTTCATTCTTTTGCTACTTTTAATTAAGGAAAGGAGGCAGGTGGACAATTAATTAATAATTTGACGTACAATGATCACCTGTATATCAATATCAATTTCAAATTACACTCTTGGAATCTACATGTAAGTATATAGGTAGCTATTTTTTCTTTTTCATTTCGTCTCTATTTTTCATCATCAGTACATAACATATCAAATTACCAAATCTTTGTTTCAGAACAGATGGAATGAATCATTCCGAATGATTCCTTTATATTCTCTGATTGTTTGTGAGGGACCAGGAAGGAAAAAAAATTCCACATCAACATTTCGCAGAAGAAACACACACACAATAATTATTGACACTCGCACCGCGTATGAATTCGTTCATCCCCTATTATTATTATCATCATTAGTGCATGTGTGTGTACACAAAAGACAGTAGTAAATAATAATAACATCATAAATAAACAGAGAACACACAGACGAACCAGAAGTTGGCAGGCAGTTCTCTCTCATCAACTCTGATCTATTTATGCAAATTTTTTTTTATTATATGTATTCTTGTCTCATCTCCGCAACTGGTTTTTACATAATCCAGATAAAAATTACATGAAATACCTCTCTCTCTCTCCATTTCTCTCTCTACACAAAACACACACATGTACACAACAATTGTTGGTTGTCTTCTTGTTTGTTTATGATCTCTACATACAGCCTAAGGCTTACAGTCTGGGACTTTGAGATCCAGATCATCATCATCATCATCATTTGCCTCCTCCTTCTCTATTTTATTGTTTATATCAATTTTTTGCAAACTATTATTCGCAGTCTGTTTGACAGCGAAGGTATGTGAAGGTATATTTCCAATATCGGAATAATTATTTGAGATATTTACAATAGTCATGTACTAGGGAGGAGGAGGAATGAACATTGATACACACACACCATCAGAATATTATTGACGCCCATTATGATTATTATTGTCATTATGAACACGCTTCTCCCTACCTTGTCATTACACTCTCGGAGAGTTCAGTCTGTTGTTGCTGTTAGCTATTTCTATTTCTCTCCTCTTGGAGAAGGGATGTGCACAGCACTTTTATATGAATATTTGAAATTGTTCCATTAAAAGTCTATCTCTCTCCAGTCTCCAGCCAGATCACTGAGGGGGGTTCATTTACTGTCAATAAATAGAGAAAGAGTGTGTGTGTACGTGAGTGAGTCAGAAGGAGTTCACAGCTGCAGCTGGAATTCTTATTTAATTTAAATTACCATGTAATATTTACATATTATTATATAATAATGACTCATCTCCCTTTCAATCTCAACAAAAACAGATCACGGATGACGATGACATTGATCGATTTTGTAATTCAATTCACACACACACAACAATTCATTCCTCTGTCATTTAGGATTCAAATATTATTCAGTACATCCTCACTCTCCACTCCTACACAGACACACACAAAGAGAGAGCGAGGAGAGAGAGAGAGACGGATAAATGGAGCAAATTTAAACACGGTTTTTTGTTCCATCAAGTTTTTTAGCAGACAAGAGTCTCTAACGCTCCTCCTTGTACATGTAAGTAGAGCAAAGCGAATACTATTTCGGTTTCAGAAAATAAATATTGTATGCTAGACTGTGACTGGAGAGGAAGACAACTCACCCACCACATTGCACTATGATTAAAAAGTTCCATTAAAAAGGCCCATATTTATAAACTGACCAACCGCACAACTCTGGTTAAGGTACCTCCCATTAAAAACCAGGATTTCCCTTCTTTATGTTATGTACTTACCTGGAAAA
Organism: Pygmarrhopalites habei; assembly: GCA_009870185.1. Taxonomy (NCBI): domain Eukaryota; kingdom Metazoa; phylum Arthropoda; class Collembola; order Symphypleona; family Arrhopalitidae; genus Pygmarrhopalites; species Pygmarrhopalites habei. Next base: position 11,774 of record WJFB01001109.1, read on the forward strand.
GAAAGGAGAGGGAGAAATCCACAACTTTTCTTTTTTTGTTGGTACGACCAAATGTTTGGCAAATTATATTCTGTGTGATTGAAATTATGTGATGATGGATTTTTTAGGTTTTTTTATCATCCGTCAATTTCCATACACAATTTAACTTCACATTATTCGTAATGTGTAGATTATACAGCCTGTGTGTGTGTGGAGAGGAATCATCGGGGGATGGTAATTACGGAGTGAAATGTCAAATCTAATTCAAATGTGTGCAATTATGTGAACTAGGCAACTAGTAAATTGTACACACAAAGTAATTTGATAGGTTTACCTTTTCATGTAGGGTGAAACGATTTTAGCATTGGCAGCTGTACGTTAGTTGAGTTGATAACATATGGAATAAAATGGAGTACACACATTTAAGACAGATGAATAAAAACCCCCAAAGAACTGAAGGCCGTTCCTAGGTCATCGTATCAAATACACACACACATTTTATTTCTCTTCACACAAAAATATTTTGCCAAATGATTACATTGTAGTATGAATTGACTAGGGAACTCACAAGTACTTTATATCTATTTAGTAAATTGTGTGTACGTTATTCTCCTCTCTTCCTGTCTCAGTTGCATCGCAGTACATATTTATGATTGTCCAATTAGTTCTTCCACACTTTACACACATTGTTTCTCTCATGATCACAAGATCCTTTTCCTTACATCAGAAAGTTTTTAAGAGAGTTAATTGTTGGTGGAACTATGTACTATCTGTATGTATTATAATTACCTGTCTAATTCGTTTCTGAGGCTTAATTTTTACCGTCTCTCCTCCTCCTCCTCTCCACAGATTCACACACACACACACACACACACCTGTTGACTATGCATTTTTACAAGATTCAAATCTTATCTCATTTATTGTCTTGTCCAACACTTCATAATTTTTCTTTTGAATAAAATAAGGTTCAAAAAACTGGAAATCTTGTGGCCAACTCTCCAAAGATTATGTCAAAGTGTAAACCAAAATTGATTACGAAATCCATTTTTCTCCTTCCCTCAAACTGTGAAGCAATCATTATGAGTTTCAAGGTCTTTTTTTGACTGTGGTGTGTGTGTGTGTGTGGTATGTGTAGTGGGTAGGCAAAAGCTGCTAGTCTGGTGTAATTTATGATTTAATGGTACGGATGTTTAAATGTGTTAAAATTAAATAATACTCTCGTACCCCCATTTTCACTTAATAAAATAATAAAGACAATCCATAAAATTGGATACACACACAACAAGTGTGTTTCTACAACACACATGCACACACAGGCACACACATGTAAAATAAAGACACATATTATGAGAGGATATTTTCTTTTCGAAAAAATAAGACTCCCCTGTTTCTGACGGGTGAACATTATACATTTAAAATGAACATTATAATTCTTTCCCTTCATTCAGAGTCAGAGAACATGTGTTGACAGCTGAGAACGTTGTAGTGTCTTTTTACAACACCCCCAAAAAAACAATATAAAATGCACAAAATTTTCTTTGCGACAGAGAGGGAGTCAATGGAAGGAAGAGAGAAGGGGGTAGATGAAACAGCTGATAATATTTAGTTTTAAATGAACTATAAAAGGTTTTACAAAAGATCATCGTAAATCTTGTGTTGGAGTTTGAAGTTTGAGCAAGATCAGTCTCTCAGATAGGCCAAGCTGTGAACAGTATTTTTGTTCAAAAAAATATACAAAATAGAGAGAGAGATGGAAAAAAAGTACACAATATACTATATCCGCCCACTTCTTTTGAATAACTGTAGGAAAGAAAAGCGTAAACTAAAATATTATTATTATTATTATTTATAGTCAGCTCATGATAAACGAGTCTTTAGTACAAAAAAGAGTGGCTTGTGTGTGTGTGAAAACACAATAAGTTTTCACTTGAGCTCATGTAGATCACGTTTTAAACAAGTAACAAAATTGTCGACAATGTCAAGCATTTCACAGATGCAGACACACACACACAGAGTCATGTATAGTAAAGATATTTTTTGTAGAGTGGGGTGTACGGTGACCTCGTGGAGCTATGACTCTCAAGTCCAAGGGAAATAAACTAGAATAATGTATGGAATCATGAGGACACGCAACATAACATGAGAGATATTTTTTGACTGTGTGATTTCCGGAAGCTTAAATACTTTTTCAAAATCCAATTCTCTCTGTCTCTTTAGTCCTATTTGACGTGTGGACCATTCATGACTTAGCTTTAGTTCCTTTCAAAAAAGTAGTCAATGAATGAAATTTTTGGGACACTGTGATCAATTATTAAAATTCTATTTTTAGATAAATTGTGGGTGTGTTCCAGACAAGGTCACAGTTTTTTCCTGCGGTTTTTGTCCCCAGCTTCGCCATTATTGTCAAAGAGAGTGTGAATTAATTACATTTTTTAAACACAAAAATTTGTATATTGTTGTACAACAAAAACACCTCCATCAGGGCACACAATCACATTCAATTTTATTCTCTTCAAACTGAGCAAAGCAAACCTCTGTGTGTGTTGTGTACTCGAGGAATTAAAGTTCTACCCAATGCCGTACACACAGTAAGACTTGCTAAATTGTGCAGAATGAATTGATTCGAGTCAAAGTTGAATTAGCAGATTAGGTATATGTGCATATAAAATCAAAAGCTTATTCAACACTCTGCATTCAATTAAGAAAATGAACATGATGAGCAACAGATTTCGAACTGTGTGTGTGTGACTTCATACAGTAAAGTGAGATGATCTAATGAAGTTTGAGACCCAGTTACACACACAAACCTAATATATTTATGCATATTTTACAGGCACGAGTTAATCTCACACACACCCCAAAGGAGAGAGAGAGAGAGAAACACGATGATGATGGTGGATCCGTATGCCATTGAACTGTCTTGCCATAGGACACAATGAAATGATTTAATTCCATGATGGCAGTGTAATTAGTGGATTAGTACCATCCGATACTAGTGTATGCCGTTACTCTCTCTTCTCATGTCTACCGATCTACCTCGGATACAGTTAGCTAGGACACACACACGCTACCAGCATTACATATGAAACTCACACCGAGGTAAAGACTGAGCAAGAACTTACACTTTATCTAAATTTACAATGAACCGTTCACACATGTAGATGTACACACACACATCTTATAAACTATGTGTAGCCCATAAATCAAAGTTTGTTGGGAACAACGCCCCATCATCCCAGTGTCCGTGTTGTAAAACTGTTAAAAGCATTAGTCCATAATGGAAGGTATGGGTATTCAATTTTTCTATCAAATTGAAATGATGTGGAAGTAATAAACTAATAATAATCATAATTTCATGATTTTTTCACATTCAAAATTACACCCTACAATAAAAATCAATGGGAATGTCCATTCTTTACTGGTGTACAAAAAATCAATGAAATATTTCCATCCCAATCAAATCCTCCAGTTAATTTCAATAGCAAAAAAATTATTGCGTTGTTACGGATGACTCTCTTGGTTTCATATGCCGAGAGAGAGAGAGAGATTTAAATTGAGTCATGATGAACACGTCCATGGAAAACAAGAGTTAGAGCTACACTTTCGAGGTACCAAATTGGTGTATGTAGTACAATACACAGAACAGAAAATCAATTGACTTTGACTACCAATAAGAACAATCTTTGTAAAGCAGAGAGAGGAGAGAAGGATTATTAGTGGAGTGGACACGAAACTGTGTCCAAAAAAATCTACATTTCTCGCTTATGAAAACGTATAATGACACTCGTACATTACAATTCACAATTTCAAAGCAGGGGGACTATTGAAAAGCAGGAAGACGATGGTCTGTAATAATATCTCCTCCTCTCTCTCGTCTCATTGTAATTTTAAGCAGTGATTACATATGTGAGAATAATAATACACTAAGAAAGAGAGAGATCTCTTCGCATAATAATCGTCAGCTACCATTTAAATTGGCAATGGCTCATTTGCTATTTTCGGCTCTCTCACTCTCTCTCTCTCTAAAATGTTTTCTCTACAAAAATTTTGTGCAAATGAATTGAAAATTCATTCCCTGCTCTGTATACTCTTTCTGTATATATTCTACTGTGTATGTGTGTGTGTGTCTCAGTTTTCCCTTGAACAGCCCAATCCTCACGTAATATCTTTGCAAATTAAATTGTATATTATGCAAATGCTCACTCTTTTATTGACTTCATTTATTTCTATACGCGAATACTATTAAAGACTCTCAAAAAGTCAAATCTCCTATGCTACTGTACTCTTCATTCGTACTTGCAAGGTTCTTTCCTTCTTCATTACTTCCCTTTGGTAGGTGTGTGTGTTTAAGTACTGGAGTAGATATAGCTGAGAAAGAGAGAGAGAGAGAGAGAATTTTTCGTCGTCGACATCTTCGTCGTCCCTGTTTAAATTTTAATTTGCAATTTAAAAGAGTTTTAAAAAATAATGTAAAAACTACTCGGAGACATGAATGGTGATGATGAAATTATAAACCAAAAAAAGGAGAAGAGAATTCATCTCAGTCTACTGTAGAAGAAAAGAGACACTACACTTTTTTCCTCTCCTTCTCTCTTGATCCTTAGATAACCCACTTGAAAGTCAAAGTTGAGAAAATGGGGCTGTAAAAATTTACCTATGCTATTTAAAATGATAAATGATTAAAAGTTTGACTGTGGTCTGAGTCCATTTATTATTCACCTCCACTCCATGGACTGAGAGGTCCAGACTTGAGAAAGACTAAAGGTTTTTAAAATAAAAAAATCCTCATGAAAGAGGCTGGACAATAAGTATATCTTTGGAAATCATTCTCTTTTCAGTTACTCATTTGACTGTCCAGGAAAAGGGTAGTCATTATAATCATCATGATGATTGAACGTTAAGCATCAAGACCAAGGTTCACAATTTTTTCCTTTTCCTTTTCACTCTCCATTTGCATGACAGAATGGATGATTTAGCACTAGAACAGTCGGTTATAATTTTACATAGATCATAATACATATTGTGAAAATACACAAGTTGGAAGCTCACACACACACACACATGTACATAGTACATACACATTGTATGGGGTGGCTTATGGTGTGCAATGACTAAAAAAAGAAATGAAGAGGCCTTGAAAGATTTCGTTCTCTGACTCCATGAAGATGAAGCGAAGAGAGGAGAAGAAGACAAAAAAAATCGTACACACACGGGGAAACTTGGAAATTCGCAATTAGCAACCATGTCCAAATGATGAAAATAATGATTGACGTAGACTTCTACTCTTCTCATACTTACGCATAACAATAGGTCTCTCATTTTAAAATGTGTTTTCCAAGCCATTCCTTATTCACTCATTCCTGCGGAGTCTGAAGACTGAAGGGGAAGGACTTTTTTGCTTGTCAATTCTAAAACTGCTTTACACGATGACAATTCGAAAAGACTGGATTAGAATGGTGACAGTGCTTTGACCTGACAGTCACTGAAAAACCCTCAATTGTTGCTTCATGTATAATGAATTGTGTACAGCAGATTTCTGACTAAGACAGTTTAATTTTTTTTGTAAAAATTAATTACACTTGTTAGTGAAATGTGACAATTTGTGAGGGAAGAATAATAATACAATATTTTGCCAACAGCAATTTCACACACACACAATTCTATTCAGGTATTCATGCCATGTTCCTTGTTTAAAGTGAAGAGACCAAAAAAATTCGCTATGACGCCAAATGTGTGGAAAAAAAAGATAATTAAAATTGTCCAGCGAATAAATTCCAAATTTAGAATTAATTTTCAATTTTCCTTGACATTGAGAAGAAAATTTTTAAAAAATTTAATGGGTTCGTGTGTAAAGTCTTTGATTCTGTTTAACATTTTATATGATGTTTACTCCTTCATGCCTTTTCATATGGGAGAGGATAATGAAGGCAATTAAATGTAAACACTTGTGAATTGTCAAGCTTTGCAAGAAGACTATTCATCGCTAAATTTAATGATGAACTATGTACCACTGTACAGAATTCAGTGTTAATTGTAGATGAATGCTGAGGAGACCAAACCCAACTGTATGAAAGTGTACAGGAAAAATGAAATAAAAATCCGAAAATCCAAAATAGATGAAGGAATTTTTCCTGTTTTTTACGACAAGTCATTAAATCAAGAAAATAAATATATTAAATCCATTTTTTTCTCTGTGATCTCATCTGCATCATTAAACACTGCTATTTATATTTTTAGAAATCACTACACAATGATGTAAAGTAGGCATGACTGAGAATAAAAGTTTTTATTCAGTTGTACAGTACTAAAAGAGAAATAAGCTCGAGTATTTTTAGTTTAGTGTTAGAGATGGGAGATGGAAGATTTTATCTAGAAATTTTTTGACACAAAAAAAGAAATTGGTTTTGACAAAAAACTGGAAAAATCCTTATTAACCTCCACTCGAATTGGCATTAAATTTTTCCAGTAAAATAATGATGTGATTGTAAATCCAGCTACAGCCAGGAGAAAGTAATTATTCACTTTCCCCAGTATCTAGTTAAATTTTTCAAGAAAAAAACACCAATTAATTATACAGGTTTTCAAAACAAGGATTAATAGCGAGATAGTAAAAATTACCTCATCTTGCCATTTTCGATTTGCAATACATTTGGAGTAAGGGGTCCTGGAGAAAGTGACAGCATTGTACAGGGGCAACCATTTGGAACCCAACATTTTGTGAAGGAGTAAATCCACATTTCTTCGAAAATAAAAACCTTTTTTATTAACCAAATGTCTCATTTCAACATAGTTGTACATGGCCAGTTCACAAATTGCATGAGCATCCTCTTTTCTTTTCCTCGTGAATCCCTCCAGACACTTTTCTACACCTTCAATCTCCCAATTGTCTAGTAGGTCATCCAAAATTAACACATCTTCAAATCCCTTTTCAAATTCAAAATCAAAAAAATTTTCACTATCCCGTCAATAGGTTTTAAACCAAGTGTGTGATATGAGCTTTAAGAATTAACATTACTGCATTCATTCCTTGACCGTAGAAAGGGACCATAGCGTGAGCAGCATCTCCAATCAGAACTGCTTTCCCATCATGGAGTGGAGAACACTGGAAGAAAAAGTAATGAAACTGAAACTCATATGGAAAACTAGTTATACTTTCAAAATAGGTCAAGCCTCACTGTGATTGAGATGAGTGACGAGGGTTTGGATATCAAAAAATCACTAATCAAAAGTTCCTTCCCAATCAAATGGACAGCATCTGGGAATTCAGTTCGGAAGAAATTTAGAATGGCTTCTGGTGTCATCAACTCACCAAAAATCTGAAGTTAAATATTATTTTTAAAAAATCATGTGTGCTGAAATAGATTTTATGAATGTGATTGTCATTGACATAGACGTATACCTCAAAGGGCATGAAAAGTGTGACTGTAAATGATCCATCTTGATTTGGCAAGGCAATCAACATGAATTCATTCCTTGGCCAGATGTGCAAATAATTTTTTTCCATGGCATGCTGCAAAATTGAAAGGACATTGTGTTATTATACATATGTAACTCTCAATCCACGCACAATCCACACACACACACACACATAAAAGACGTAAATATGTATCCATGTGTGTTAGTCCGAAATAGTTTCAGAGCTCATTGTGTCTGGCCCAAAAATATTCATGACGTTAATTTTCAAGTTGTACATCCCATACGAGTGTGCCTTAGCTAATAAATGACGTTCACAAATAACGAGAAATGGCACACGCATATTATATATTTCAAATAATTTATACTCTTAACGTGTGTGTGTGGAGAGTCGTGTGTGGATAAGGATACCAAGAAAGGATTAGCACCAGAATTTTCCGTGAAATGACTGGAGTCAGACTAAATTATAATTTTTTTAGATTATTGAAATGAGGGCAATGAAAGTTTGAAAGACCTCTCCATTGTTTTTAGCAGGGATTGTGAGTTCCATGTAACCATGCTCAATGTAAGTTTGACTGAAATTTGTCCGGGATTTTTTTAGGATAGACTGTCTCATGGAAGAGTAAGCTCCATCCGATCCAATCAACAAATCTGCTTTCACTTCAACCTGTGACTCTTGATTCTCCTCTCGCTTCCTAGATTGACATTGAGACAAAAGAGAAAGGAGACTGTCTGAATTCATTCTAGCCCAACTTTTTAAAAAATATCAGAAAAAAATATTTCCCAAGAAAGTGAAAAGGAAAAGACTGTTCAGCATTATGGTCAGTGTCATTACAAAGTAAAAGGGAAAGGAATTGACTCAAATTAAAATTGATTTATGTTGTACAAAAGCGTTCACATCCACTACTGGATTATACCTGAGTTGAAGATTCCCTTGAGTTGAGTCAACATTGACAACTTTGTGGCCAAATGAAAGTTTCACATTGGGCATTTTCTCCGCCTCTACGTTGTTTTTATTAATACACACAATACACACCAAAATTGTTATGACAGGTTTATCTATACATTGTCGTCGTCAAAATAAAAGATATTGTTTATATACTGTACTCGACAATGAGAGGATCTCATCGAATAAAGTTCAAAACAATCATCACGCATATAACTTAATGTAAAAAAGTCAACTGTTTTTCCGACCAGCTTGAAATTGTTGTTACCATTTTAATTGTCCAGGACAAAAATTATTATCCCAACAAATTGTTACAAGTAGTATAAAAACATAACCAGAATTTTCCAGCACCTTTCAATATTTTCCCTTTTTCACATTTAATTTATGTGATATTACAGCTAACACACACAGGCAAAATAAAATAAGGGTCATAAAATCATCATTCAAGAGACACACAATGATGCTAAATAAATTTTGTTTTTTAGATTCATCCGTCTATACAAATGTAATAATTACAAATGGGGAGAGAGTCAAATTTTAAGAATATACATAGCATGTCAGAAACTGGACAGTGAGAGAAATTTTTAATTTAAATTGATTTAAATAATAGATTACCTGTCAAGAGTGCGTCATTTAAGAAACGTCTGCTCACAGAGTAAATACACTGTAATAGAAAGAACAGACAACACATCTACAGAACATGAGAAAACTACACACCATAATGGATGTGTATTGTAAAGTTTGAAAATTTTCATAACATGTCAGACTGTGTCTTTCTCTCCTGTAATTATGAGAGAATGTCAAGTTTGCCGTGAAAGCTTTTGAACAATTATATGGTACACTATCTAATGTAAGTTGTGTATGTACATATGTAAAATAGAACAATGATCACAAGGTAAAAAGGGGTCGAAAAATTCACATGTACAAAACACTTCTTGATTCATGGACAGTTAATTATTAAAAACAACTATTCCATGATTCATGTGAAAATATTAAACTGCTCTGCAACCGGCTGCATTGACGGCATCAATCTCAAATCGTGAAGGAGGTTCTAAATCTTCTAAAGTCTCACTTTTTACAACTGATTTTTTTTCAACAAAGATAATTATCACTTTTAAGTTTTATTACATTTATTTTTTTCCTTCAGAAATATTTAACATATTAGGATGAGCGTAATTACCAGAGAGAGCGTGTTGGGATGTCTACAAAGTTTGTACTAAATAATATTTTAAAAATTAATTTTTCGAAGAGAAAGCTGGTACAAATTATATTTTTATCAACCCACCCCGAATACTGGTTGGATGGAGAAAACAATCAAAAATTTATGGTAGCCTATGAGGCGTGTACAGAATTTTGATGAAGGATATTAGCTTTTTTCAGTGAAAATGGAACTGCCAATAAATTTGATGCTTTTACTCCAAAATCTCAAATCCATGATGAAGGAAGGGGGGGGATAGAAAATAGCAAATGCTCAGTGTCAAGGCTGATAGGTCAATGAACATTTTTTCCCCTTTTCTTTGGAAATGACTTTGTATTACAATGCAACACCTGCACCTTGACTTTCCTTTAATTGTTTCGTACATATAAAAATTGGAATCCTCACCTGATGTCCATTCGGATCGTACAAAACTTCCTTCCTAGCACCCGTCAGAGAATGGAGCATTCTTCCTTTCATCGGAATTCCATGAGAAATTATTAAGCTAAGAACAATTAAAATTAATTCATTTAACTTAATTTAATGTGAATGACTGGAGTCAAGAAGACATAATAGTGTTGGTAGTGAGTCTCAAATGTACAAACTTTTCTAGACCGGCTCTAGCTAAAGTTGTTCTTCCTCTTGTGGACAAGGCCAAGTTGATACTTTTCCCTCTACTCAATTTTGCATCCAATCTTCTAGGATCTGTGTTCATTTTACAACATTCCTATTATGTAATAATTGATTCAAACTTTTGTCATTAATTTGGGTATTATGTAACTTGCCATGTTTATTAATAAATACCTTGTCGATATTCAAAAAGTTCAACTTCATGTCCTTTTTGTCCCATTATGTTTGCACATAGTGCTCCAACCTTAAAGTTAATCATTCAATTGAGATTTCATTGAGAAATGTAAAAATCATGGAAAGGTGTTCAATTTCTTACCAGTCCACCGCCAGCTATTGCAATTTTCATGGTGACTCCAATGGGTCAAAAATAAACTATTTTGTGATGTGATGACGCCTATGTGATATTTCTCATTAAAACTGACACTCGTCTCAAAAAATCTATACACTCACAAAAATAACTTGACAAATAAGAAGAGGATGGTCAGGACACTTTTGATGTGTCAACAAAATAGTTTGTAGAGAGTGAGAGCGTGTGTGTGTGATCAGCAACTTTTTGTCTCACTGTGTGATCACACTTATTGGTTTTTTCCAATATTATATTACATGTAGAGAAGAATAAAATGTGAACAATGAGAAAACGTGTCTTCTCACACGTAACTCTTCCTATATGCTAGAGTAGGGGAAATTGTCACTGACTACACGCATGTAGACGGATTAAGTAGGTAAATTAAACGTCAATGTATTTAAAAGTGTAGGAAGATAATAATTATGAGTGGAACCAAACCAGCTGTTATTTTGGATATATGAATGGTGTATCAGTTGAAACTCAATCTACACACACAACACAGTCAGTGTCAGTGTGAATCAAGTACGTAAAATGGATTAGATATATACTGTACATGTACATGGAGGATTTTTACTCACAGTCCAGTCTTCCCATGATTCTTGTCCTCTTAATCTTGTCCTATTATGTAACGTTCTGGAAATTCTAGTGCAGTGAATTAAAAAATTATTCTTATACATATGGCATTCACATTCTTAGTTTCTACATTGAAACAGGTCCACTCGTTAATTATTGTTCCTTTCAAAAAAAAAATATTAAAGACTCGTTCGACATATTGCCTCTTTACCATTGGCTCTCAATTTATCTCACCTAGCCACACGAAGGATTTAATCAGTCCAGGTTCTCCTTCTTGTAAAAAAAGGTATACTTGAAGCGAACAAGTTTTGTCGAAGGAAATGCAGACGCTGTATACTTTTCAATATTGATATTCTTTTACTTCATTGACTGACAAGTGACAAGAAACTCGATAGTATTTTGAGCCGGTATTGGCACTATGCAATTGTCATTTATACATATCTAGGAACACTCTATAGCTAATAGCTATAGACATCTTGTCCAATTTACCCCGTCCAGGATCATGAATGATGATCCAGTCAACTTGTACATCAATCTTGATGAAAATCCTGTCTTTGGACAAACATATTCTTGCTGGACATAACTTGCTCAGATGTGGATGAGGGTAACATGGATCGACTTTGGTATCTTCAAGATTTTATTGAGGGGGAATAAATTATATGCTTCCAAGTGAATCCAAAGTGACAAACAGAGACAAGGAATTGAGAAACAAAATTAGTAGATACCTTTTTTTATTATGTCAATTTACCATTGTTATAAATATTCGAAAAAATACTATGTACCCCTAATTACAGATTGTATATATGTATATTTATATATATTTTACTTATATGTTTTGTGGTAAGAAATGTATAGGCATGATTTGAACATTCTAATTTCATAGTGGACGTTTTTCATCAAAAATGTTGATCGCGTCAACTGTTAATAAATAAATATTCTAAAATACTTTTCTCTCAACCCATTACATTTTTTAGTAGGATATAAGCAAAATTGGCTACATGAGCAAACGAAGCATCCTATGCTTATACCTACTTAATATATAATATATACTTACGTACATCAAATAATTAGGTTATTATGTGAATAATCGTAATTATTTTTCTATTATCTATTTTTTTAAAAAAAGCGATGCAAATTACAACAATCGTCTCTAAACCCTATTTCATAATTCTTTTGAGTACATTAAATAAAAGACTACAATGAGATATTTCATAGGTAAAAGGAAATGACTTGGGGAACAATTTCATAGATCAGACGAAAACTCAATAAAAAATGTGATGTTCATTACAACGTAACTGACATGAGAGTCAATCCGCTTTTACATGACCATTTGGAACAACCTATTAGATGAGTAATACCACCAGAAATGGAATCTTTAGTTTTTTAAAAACAGAAGTTAATTTAAAATAGACACATCTCTTGACAAATACCCAATAATACAAAAATATATAGAATGACAATACAAATATTTAATACTTCAAAAGAGATAAAAATGGAAATGCTTCCAAGTGACCAAAAAAGTTCATCTTTTATAACTATTTTACGGGGAAACATAGCACCTTGATCAACTTCAACACGCTTTTTTTAAATGTACTGATATCTACTTACTTATATATCGGAATTTGGGATTAGTTTTAGTGAGATAAAAATTTCACAAAAATATTACAATTTAGAATCTACATTTTAGAGTCTAAAATTTAGACTGTACAATTGCTAAAAAACATGCCTTCTATGCATTTTTACAAGAATGTTTGTGAAATCCATAAAATTATAGGACGGGAGAGTGAGGTCTTTATGACGACGCTGAAAATTAACTATAACGGCATGTGGGAGATGAACAAAGTGACTGAAAATTTGGGAAGCTAAAATTATTCTCGTTGGTTGACGCTTTTTTGCAAACACTAGAAAAAACTATTACATTTTTTTTTGAAATATCACAATTTCTTCCGTATTTGAGAATTTAACAAGCTTCTATTGAGATGACATGTGAGAGTCTACACAATAACTGCCTGATAGATTTTCAGATACAGTCTACAATGAAATACAATTTGAATTGAGGATAGGGAGTAAAACAAAAATAAAGATTATTAAAATTGTATACACAAAAACAACAATAAATAATATAGGTATATAGACAATAGTTACCTATATGAACATTGAATTTACTTGCAGTTTCACTATAATCTACAATAATATCTAATCGAAATAAATAATAATGATACTGCGGTAACAATGTGCAGTGGCAAGAAATTAAATATGTTCCTTTTTGTCTTGCGCCAATTATTTTGACGTAAAACGGTAAAGCTATCAGTCATCATTCGACAAAGAATGCAAATGATAATCTTAAACATCTATCATGGAATAAGATGTATAATAATATAATTGTGGTTAGGTACAATTATGTAAGGGAACGAGAATGCTATAAGTAGAGTCAGAGTCGTTGAGAGGACACAGATCCAAAAAAAACTATTACAATTATTAGTATAAGATTAATAAATACATGGACACAGGTTACTTCTACTTAAATTGGAAATTACTATTCAAAGAACACGAATCAGTGCCTTTAAATTAAGTACATTAAAAATAATAAAACTGATTTAAACTATAATATCTAAAACATTTTAAAAAATACTATTAGCGATGTAAAAAAAATGATATACCTTTCTCTTGTAATATATATTCTAAACGTTGTTGTAAGTATCTTCAACTTTTCGTTTTCACATCCTCTTTGTTGTCTTTATACTTTTTCACATATAAAAATCTAACACACGATATATAATATTGAGTCAATAATATTGACATCAAACGACTAAAATACCAGCAACATTTTTCTCAATGTTGAAGATGACGGTATTAGACATACTACTACAAAATAAAGTTTATATTGCAATAAATGACTGTACATTTTAAAATAAAATAAATTAATAATAATAATTACATTCTTAAATAGTCGAGGAATGTTGGTAAAATAACAACGGTTTTTTACATCACAAGGTGTATCAAGTTAAACGTATATTTTGAATGTTTGATACTATTACTTTGTATAATAAAAATGGCAATAAATAAGGCATGCCATTATGTCAAGCGCAATATTATTACTGTTTGTGTTTATGTGTGTGTGTAATATGTTACATTTTTAAAAAACGATATGATTCCCATAATTTTGGACGGAGGCATAATGATAATGCCATTATCACGACATGATTTAGTGTGCCACAAAACACACATGTTTTGTATTTGAGTGACACCAAGTTACAAGAAGAGCACTTTGGTCGAGTCAAAATCATCTTCCCTTGGATAATTTTTCGTCGTTGTTGGATTTGAATTCATGACGGTAGACATGGGTACTGGACTACTTCCAGAACGCTGGTGAACTATGGGAACGCTACTATTATTAATTATAGAAGTGTATGGATACTCCATGTANATTATTAATTATAGAAGTGTATGGATACTCCATGTACCCATTAGAAATTTTCCTTTGGTCATTTGATGAATTTTTGTAGTAACTGCTCATCCTATCAGTGTACGAAGGATTTGAAGAGTCGTTGTACATAGCTGCGGCACTATTACTATGATGCAGAACATGACTCATACTGGAACCACTTCGAAGTTTACTAAGATTCCCATTTCCAGTTGCACCCGGAAGGAGTAGTTGTTGGTCAACACTGTGACTGTGACTCATACTGGATGAGGAACGACTCCCAACACCACGAGGAAGTGAAGATGTTTTCAAATCCTCACTGAGTCTGTAAGGTAAAAGTTGTTGAACAGGTTGCGAGGCACCACGACTCAGTCCACGAGAGGATGGTCCTTTGCCTTGACTGGAACGATGCTTTGTAATATAATCACCGGTAGGAACACTTGGTGGTGGCTTCGAACTTGATATTCCCAAAGTCCTTGGTAAGGGTTTAGGGGCTTCAGTAGGTGATGTTATAATTCCTGCAGGAGGTGAGATAGGTGCAGCGGTTGGTTTCACAGATGAACTATTAGCCAAAAAATGTGGTATTTGTTGCTTTGCTGCTACGGCTGGCTTTTGACCATTTGTCGCAGTCGCTGCCTGAGAAGGGGCTACGGGAAGTTGTGTTTGAGAAATGGTACGACGTGGTTGTATACTTGGAGTAGAAATCTTTTCTACGTTTGTACTTTGGCTGGGTGAGACGGAATCTAAATTAGGACGTATTCCTTGTCTTTGTAGTGCCTCCAATTTTCTGCAAGTAAGGAGTAATCACAATTTTATAACATTAAATAAAATTTATATTAATAGAGAGAGAGAGAGAGAGAGAGAGAATTTTTAAAAAATGTTTCGATACCTATATAATTGCTCTCTTTGTTGGACAATGTCTTTTTCTTCATTTCGTAAATCATTGGCTTTGGTCTCTAGCACACTTTGCTGACTTTCAAGTTCTTCTTTTTGACTTGCTAACGTACGCTGCCACTCTGCCTTTTCTGCTTCAAGTCGTTGTTGTGCCTCTCGTAGATCTTCCATCCTTCGTTGTAACTGATGTTGATTTTGATTCGTATGAGGAGTATTACTGTTTATTAAATAAAGTAAAACATTTCATATTAGACAAAAATCCTCTATTTTAATTTTGAAGACAATCAATGTAGCGAAATAGATATTTCAGAAAGGAAAAACTTACAATTGAGGAACCATTTGTTGAAACATTTCGCCACACAAATCTGCTAGTTGAATGACCATCTATTGATAATCAAAACACAATACAACGTTTGAAATTTTCTGATGCATAAAGAGAATTTTGATTAAATACAAAGTTTTCATTCATTTCTGTGTGGTAAACGAATGAAAATTATACCTGGAACAGAACTCTGTTGTTCACACTGTGTGCAAAGTCAACACTTGACCTCTGTTGACTGTCAAAACCACCGAACGTGTCAGCCCGTTTAGGTAAACCAGGTATACCTTGTGCTACATGCTCACTCACACAGCTGGTACTCCTATTTACTCCGTTAAGACTATTAGCATCCAGCTGGTGTAACATTCGTTGAACCTCCTGTAATTACAAAATTGATTTATTTATCAATGATAATTTTTTTATTTTTTTAAAAATTTAAAAACAGCCATGAATATTTCATACAAAACTTACGGTAGAAGCATTTGAAACAGCATGTAACACTTCTACTTTGCCTTCACAGTTATTAGCAGTCCAAAGATGAGGTCGATCTGTTCGAAGGGTTTCTACTAATTTTGATCTGGATCGTAATAGTGACAAAATTTGTCTGTCTTGATCTTGTAGTTCTTCTACACAAATTATAAACAAAATTACATTTTATATATCCTGTAGTCTGCAGTTTTAATAAACTGGGCCAAACCATTGTTAGTTATTGGGAGAAGACGGTATGTACTTATTATTTAATGATTTACCCAAAGCTCTAGTAGTTTTACTGTCTTGGTAATCCACATGATCACTTAGGAATTCTTCATCACCGTCAGATGTTATATCTCCTTCTTCTTGATGTCTTGCGATTGCACCTAGAATTGTGTTGATCCATTCTTTTCGATTGGGTGGGTTGCAGACATCAAGTTGAATCATTTCCGGCTTGTTAGTTCCCGTCCCCAACACGAGAAATAGGGACGAATTTTGACCAGCATTTTCACGAACAATTAGATGATTTAACATTACAAGACCAGGCTGCAAATTGCAAAAAAAAATTAATATAAATAATATAGTGAATAATTCAGTGGATCATCAAAAACCGATATTGTAATAAACTTACTAATATAGGAGGAGAGACAAAATGGTAGCGGACACCATTATTACTAATATCTTGGTTGTAGGGAAAGATAAACAACAAAACAAGACATTCATTGTTAATTTGATAACATAAACATATGAAACAGATTATGCAGGCTAGATTGTGTAAGAGAGAGGTTAATAAGAGAGAAATACAAGACAACACTGTATTGGAGTTATTATGACCCACAAGGTATTAAAAGATTCCTGAGATTTATTTGGATTTATGCAGACAATTATATTCAATAGCTACATTAGGGCATAGAAAATGGAGAAGATGGTAAAAAATAGGAAGAGCAAAAAATTAATAACAGCTGCAGGAAGGAAGTCTGATGGCGTCGCAAGGTTTGATGATGTCGAAATCTTTTTCCACAATCGCACTCCAATGTCCTTTGATCTAAAAAATTGAGAATTAACATATTGCTATTTGTAGACATGTTATTTTTGTTTAATTTTTTTTAAAAAAATGTATCGACTAACCACTATGACTTCGCATGTGCCTTTGTAAGAGGGATGGAGCTGGAAATACTCTAAAGCAGCCACTGCAAGTGCAATGATAGCCTTGTCCTGTTTCAATAGGTAAACATTATTTAGAAACAAATGCATAATTCATTATTAAATTAATGTTCAGCTGATGTTCAGTCTTATAATGTTGGCTATATACCCTCAAGGCCATCGACGTCAGGGAGTCCCTGAAGTCGATGGCCTTACAAGACGTCGTATATAATATCAAAAATTCCTCTATGCACTTTACGGTGTAATGTAAGGGCGGATTTACGACTGTAAGTCTTTGAACAAAAATGACATACGAACTTTTTCTGTTGTTGCTTCTGCTGTAACCTTTACGAAATAGAAAGGTCAACAGTTAAAAATTTGAGAAATTAATTTTACATTATGTTTACTATATGCTTAAACAACTTACTTCTTTTCAATCTCGGTGTCAATGTTATCGGGAGTCGGCCAATTGTACTTATCCGACCATTTTTGAAGGGAATTCAATGCAGAGAAAAATGAACCTAAGTTTTTTCTAGCACAATATACCATGACGGAAATGGTCGAAACTCCCAACTTCGTGTCCGCAGCCAATTTGTTCATCGCCCTGTATAATTAAATCAAATGTGTCAAATTAACATTTATTCCTCATTCTACATGTATTGCTGCATCACGTGTGTGCGCAATTGTTCTATAAAAAGGATGAAAAACTACAAATAATCAATATAGTACACATACCTTCAATATTTTACCCTTGACTCTGCTCTCCATGTTGACCTGAGTCTCTATTCCTTGACCAGAAAAATCTATGCAGACAAGAAAGACAACGTGCAGCTATACACACTAATGTACATATAAAGTATGTACAACGGACAATGCATGGTCAAAGAATGAGTAAAAGGAATTTAATTCTCACCTTTGGACTTAGAATCAACACCAAACTGTGCCTTTTTGGCTATTGGAATCTCAACAACCGAGTCATCATCAGAAGAACCAGATGAAATTGCATTCCATTTCCTCTTTTCACAGCCTTAGAATGTACAGAGAAAATACGTATAGAAAAGCATGATGCAACGCACAGAAAAACAGGGCGAGAAAAGGAGTAAAATTATTATGACAAACAATTGGACACTCACCCTTTGACTTAGACCCACTCATTCTTGACACAAGACTAGAGTTGACACTCAAAGTATTGCTACAATTACTGACAATTAACTATGATTAGGAGCCGGGTAGAGAGAAAATTTCGTTTTCTCAGGTCACTCAAAAACTCGTACACTTTCAAGGATTTATACGTGTATGCAACACTACCCTTTCTTTGTACAATTAACATAACTAAAAACATCACTTCATGAGACCTTAGACAATTCTGTAAGCTGACTCCGCCATAGAATGAAATCACAATCACACTTGAATCATGGTTGTATTTTATTTGAATCATGACTCAAATCTGACTGGTTGTCCTTTCATTACATTCTATGGCGTCAACGGAACTAAGTTAATGGGGGAGGGCGGGGTTGTTGATCAAATTCTACAAAATCTAATTTCAACAATTCAACACTAACCTTGGGTAAAAACAAGACAATCAGTAAGTATTAATACAGCACACTGGATGCCCTTGGTTGAAGCTGAACCCGGGCCACTACTACCATATCCTGGTCCGTTCCCACCAAACCCTCGATTATGCACATTTGCAGTCCCGGTAAATAAAAGACGACGACTTGGTACTAGCGTAAGGTCATCTTTTTGAATGCGACGTTTCCCCATGATAATCATTGACTTTGAGTCTATCTTTTTACAAAATTCAATCAGACGTTCTCGTTGTGCCACTCGTTCATTCACTTTTTCATTTAATTCTCTGGATGATCTCAATGTCTTTGTAATTTGATCCCTCTCGTCCTGGTCCGGAGCTGTTTTATACAAAGGTTCAAACAGTAGTGGATACTTGGTAATTCTTTGTGCCACTAACAGTAAGCATTCTGGAACATTTTTCCTTGCTAACAATTGCTGAAATAAATAAAATTATAAAAAATTAATTTTGTACAAAATGTACTTTGGAAATGTAGATACATTGTATAAAGGCAGTTTGAGAAATACAACTAACTTCTTTGCTCCAGTTTGCGACTAATGCAGCAAATTTTGATTCCTTTTGCATCGCCTTGAATAATTCTAATGATGTTTTATGAGATGAACATAACAATCCGTAAAGCCGAACCATGTGCTGCCACTGTTCTCCAGTAAATTGTTCCAAGATTAAATCGGCTAAAGTATCCATTGGTTGACCCAAGTCTCTAAACTTCAACTGTCTTTCACGCATCCGTTTAAGGAATGAAAAATGGACCTATGAAATGAGAGTAAAAAATTGAATATCAATATTTACACACATTAAGACATAATTATTTTGGAATCATTAGTAAATTAATACGTAGTAAGTTACCTGAAGGAGCTCAACAAGACCGGGGAAAAGAATTCGAGCCGTTCTTGTGTATCCAGCTTTCTTCATCCCACCCACGAATAAATGGTGCATTAATGCCAAAGTGAGGCAGTGATGTTTTTCTGTTAGAATTAACTCGTACCTAGAGAAAAGAACAAAGATCAAATTGTATTCAATTAACAAAATCTAAATTATGATTTATTTTTTTTAAAAAAATATATGTAGGAACGTACATGTGCTCCTGTCTCTTGACTTCTTTGTCATCCAATAAGGCCACAACATCTTTACCCTAAAAATGAAATAAATTAAGTAGGGAATTATTCGACAGCTTGTCTAATAAATTAAACGTGACAAATACATCCTTAAATTGAATGAATGTGAATTTTTACCATAAACATGGCCCAACACTCAGCATCCGGATCTTGAAGTCCCAGCGAAGGATTTGAAAGGGCAATATAACCGACACTTTCATGATTCTCCTCGTCACTCGTCATTGAAATGTAATTATAAGGTTGAGTGTCCATTTTGATGTTACGGTAATGTTGCACAACAACCGGAGGATGAGAGTTGATTGAATTACTCTTTGACTTTTGTTTTCTACGAAAGAAACTTCGTTTACTACTTTGTTGTTGAGAGAAAGAGGACTGAATGGATGGATTCTTTGGTCTCAAATCAGATGATGATGTCACATTAATAGCTGGACCAAATCTAATTTTTTTTTTGTCAAACAAAAGAGAAACACAATATTGTATTCACCCACTTTAATACTGAAAATGACACTTTATGTTGACAATCTATATTAGGAATGAGGTAAAGGGCCTCCTTCAAACGGGATTTGTAAATTAATCTAAGTAGACAATTAATAATAATAATAATAATAATAGAGAGGCACAGAGACAAAAGTCAGACTCAGTTTTGAAACTGCCAAATACAGTCCAGCTATCAAAGTTGGTGCTGATGTCAAAAAAAAGTAAAATAATAAAAGCATGAATGTCCTCAACTTTTATCAGTAAAAATTATCTTGGTACGAGTGAGCAATTTGATTAAACACTTTGTAGAGTGTTGTGCTTTTCCCAACACCTTTCAATATATCATATCATCAAATATAAAAAAGTCCTTTGCGTTATTTTACACCTATCAATACAAGTGTTAAATGTATACAAACGAATGCTAACAGGAGCTACCTACACACATACTAATATAGCATCTTCTTCATCTCAAGTACACTCGGCTTGTTAGGACTGTATTACAAGCATATGTTTAAGCAAAATTTATTTTGGTAGGAAAGAAAGTATTCTCATACACATTATTATGAAGGGCAAGATTTACGTTGTACAGAACGTTTCAAAAGGTGGAAACATGTACTATACATATTGCAAGTGAAGGTATTCAATAATTTGACATGCTAATGTCAGACAAATTGCTTATTGACAAGGCATATCCCATTGACTTTGTATTTTTACTACATACTTGAAACAAAAATATGAGAGAGGGAGAAAAAGATTTTAATTTAAATGGTAAGTGACTTGACTTACATATGCGGAACGGATGGAGTGGAGATCGATTTATGTAGCGTTATGGAATGATTTGACCGTAGAAAATCCGACGGAAAGTCTTGACGAGCACCACCACTGTCACTCTGAATTCCTTCCAATTTTCCAATAGCTTTGGCCACACTTCCCGGTTGTAACATGACTCCCACAGTATTGCCATCGACAGAATTGGTAGTTTCTTTAAATTCATCAGCAACCAAACTGTTGAGACTGGTACTGTAAATACAAAATATAGAAAAAGGATAAAATAGAAACATGTCATGTAATATATACACAAGTAGATCCTTGCCATTTTGTGTTATAGTCTTTAAAATAGAAACTGAGGCCATTAAATTCCATATACATGCTAAATAATTTGTTTGTTTAAAGAGTATTATTAATATGCAGCTACTACGTGTAGCCACATTGTGTAACTTTAAAGTCACTTCTTTCAGCTACTACTATCAATACGAAAGTTCTTTGTAAATTACATAAAGATTCTCATATAATCATGGTATATATAATAAAAAAAACACGGAGAGAAACAGAGAATCTTATGTATATTCACATGTCATCACCATCATTATGATAATGGTTACCAACATGACAATTCACTGTGAATTTATAAAAAGGTGATACAACATGCAATCGGTTTACTTATCCTCTATATTTACATCTCACCATTGTCATACAAGACATCATTATACATGGCCAATCGGAAAATAAGAAATTTTGATTAGACTCACCTACGACGGAAACTTAGAGGCAATTTCATCGGAATATGTGGAATATGTATCGAATTTTTCACAAAAATGCCATCGACGACATCCTCATTCAGGCCTGACAGCAATATTGTGGATGCCAGCCCATTGTGATTGGTGTCATTGTCAGAATTTTCTTCTAAAACTGAGAGATCTGGACAAGAAGTTGCAATCGAATTGATATCAAATTGTGTTTCCAGTGTGTCTCCTTCATCTTGATCCAATCCATCCAGTCGAGGTAATGTCTGCGACTTGTCAATTGGTCGCTGTCCCAACATTTTTTTCAGCTCTGAAAATATGTTAATAGATAATAATACAGGTTTCATATTGACTGATTTACACTTTTCCCGTGTTCTAATGTTTAACTGGTTCAAGTTCATCAACTATTTCAGTTTCTTAATTTTTCCTTTTAAATGATGACACTGATTGAAAACAAAATGTTTGTTAAAACATCACACACACAATCTGCTATAGTACAAAATACTTTGTTCTACTTGTTAACTGTGAACTGAATCATTGTAAGATCCATTTTGTAATAATAAACATTTCTTTGAGTCTGATTTTTGTACGACATGTACTTAAATTATATGATATTAATAGGAAAAGGGAAAAAATTAAAATTAAATCGAGACTAAACGGGGACGATGATACTTTTAATCTGTCATCAAAACTGGTAATCATATGAGGGTCATGTATTTTCCTTTTTTTTGTATAGACGGGGATTGTGACTAGATTGTGGATTGTGCCGATGGATTCAACTTCATCACACAGATATTTGCACAAAACCCAAACAAAAAACATGACATTTCTTTCTTTGGTACATATCAAAAACTTTTTTTTAGATTTAAATACCTCATTACCTCATATGATCAGTTGTATGTATTTTCCATACATATGCAGCTATTAAATGAAAATGAACATTTGAGTCAACAACTGTTCGAATTATAAAAAATGTTTTTTTGTTATCATGATAATATGTATGCACAGAAAAAAAGTGTCAATATCACTACCACCTGTACTTATTGACAAAATACCCATACTGTATAATAACAAATAATAATGTGAGATAAAATTTTGGATACCTTGTGGAATGATGTCCTATCAGTCCTATCTCACTACGTTGCCGTCGTATAAAACTTGACAATTAATACACATCTGGAACTATTTAAACCACAAACAAGACATAACGTACTTATTTTTAATCTACAATTTATTTAGCGAGTCGCTGAAAAAAAGTTCAGACGACATTACTATTTCCTGTGCTGTTTCACCGCGCAACCAGATGAAATTGACCTCAACTGCAACACATACAGAATAACGGGACAGCCACGATATGAAGGCTCTGACAGTGTTTTGCCGGAATTCCACCACAATGGTTGGCGGAATCAATTTTTTGACCAGGTAGGCTTCACACAATTTCATTTTATTCCTCATTTATGCTAAAATAGTCGATTAAATCTTACATTTCTGTCATTCTTGTTTGAACAGAGCTTTCAGTGTGGGTGCCACGAGGGACTCGAAAAAACGGATTGTTGCAGGTAAGATATCATTTCATTCAACTTTTCTGCATATAAACTGAATTTTGGAATCCAAATATGTTTTCATTGATCAATTTGTTTCATTTTTGTAGTAATAATCGGCCCTCCAGGAGCTGGCAAAGGTCAGTCTTTGAAATTTTGTAAAGTAAATTTTTATAGAGATAATATGTTATGAAATGTATTAATCATAACATTTATTATAGGTACAATTTCTGAGCGTATTGTCAGGGATTTCAAATTGAAACATCTATCATCCGGGGACATGTTGCGGGACCACATAACTAACAACACCGGTACGTAACACACACACACACTTTAGTTTTTATTCTGTTGAATTGTTTTAACGTACTTACTTAAACTCGTCTTTAGAATTTGGACAAAAGGTGAAGCCTTTGGTAGCTGCCGGTCAGTTAGTACCGTCTGAAATCTTAGTTCCAATGTTTGCATACGAAATTGACAAATATAAAGATTCTGGTTTACTGTTGGATGGTGAGTACCTTTAACATTTAGAGTAGAATTGTGGTTCTTGTGATATTTGTTAGAAAATATATTATTACATTACTAATTTACCTAAATAATGATAATTGTAGGTTTTCCACGGACCTATGATCAAGCTGTCAGTCTCCATGAAAAGGCTCCTCCTAATCTTGCTGTAATTTTTCAAATTTTCTTTTTTGATATGAAAAATTAGAAAAATAATATTTGACTATGGAATGTGAAAATGACCCCTTGATCACTTTTATATTTAGCTTCAACTGAACGTGCCTTTTCCAACTATAATAGACCGAATTAAAGCACGATGGGTTCATGCACCAAGTAATCGTGTGTACAATCTGGACTTTAATCCCCCAAAAGTCCCTGTAAGACTTTATTTCTTTGGCGATCAATTGTATACATTTTGTGTTTAAGTTGCATTTCTATTTATTTGTATTATGCTGTTGTTGTAGGGAAAGGATGATGTGACTGGAGAAGACTTAATTCAACGTGATGATGACAAGCCGGAGACTGTTCAAAATAGATTGAATGTCTTTCAATCTACGATGAATCCTATTCTTGAGTACTACAAGGCCAAAAATATACTACATATTTTTTCTGGGACAGAGTCTAATGTAATTTATCCAGAAATGAAGAAATTTTTGGAAAAATGGATAGCTGAGTGAAAAATTTACGACAGCAGCAGCTTCGAGACAACAACGGCACATTGGTACGCAATCAATTTTTTTTCTAAATGAATGAAAAAGCAAGATAATGGTCATTCATATATTTGGTATATTCCCTTTGATAAAACACAAAGTCTATACATATGATAAACAAACATTATGGTACTTTTTATCCCATTCCATAAATGCTTTAATACCTGAATTATTGTTTATTTGTTTTCCAAGAATTGTCCAGTAATTGAAATTGTCTAATTTATACTTTAAATTTTTCATAAAAATATTCGTTGTCCAGATAATTGTAGAAATAGGATTAATTTTGTGGGGATGTTTGTCTGTTGTAAAATTTTACGAAGAACAAATAATATTTCGTATTACTTTTTCATGACAAGATCCCAAAGAATTTTTGTCATTTGAAAATACATATTTTGTAAATATTATCCGAACAAGTACGGATGAGAACAAAAGTTTACTAATTAATTTGCCTATTTATTACACACATTCGTTCTTCTTGAATAGCACTTATTGTTTATCAGTGAGAAAATATGAATGATTGTATTTTTGGATTGGGTTCAAACTGGTCAAGAGTCATTTTCCTTACTCTTGAACTTGAATTAATATTGTATAAGATTGTACAAACTTTGTGTCTTCTGCCATTTGGCTTACAATAATATAAGAATTTATGGACAATTCATTTACCGAATCGTATTCACATGACAGTCTCATCTCTCTCTCTGTCTCATTTTATGTCAAGCTGTCATTTAAATTTTTCTAATTTTTTTGCAAATAACTATAAGCAATGTGTAAAATATGGAATGTAATAAGTAACAATCCTCCACTTAAAGAATGATATGAGGGATCTATAAGATTGTCATCTTTATAAGGATATCAAGATAACCAGTTGAAATTATCCTTTAAAATGTAATTGTGATATTTACACTAAATTATTCAGGTAACGACTTGTGTATTATATGGATTGTCAAATTTTTTATTACGATACAGTAATGTCATTCCTTATATAAACTGGAATAAGGACAAATCATTACCAAATATTG
>WJFB01001110.1:0-37560 GCA_009870185.1 Pygmarrhopalites habei
GTCTTTTACCCACACACAACCCCCCCCCCCCCCTCTCTCTGTCTTTTTGGCACTCCAATTAACTGTAAACTTTTGTCCTTTTCGCACAGAGAAGCTTCCGTGGATCCTCTTCCCTCTCCACCATTGTGTAATGAATTTGTTGCATTAATTCATAATTATTTTACATTGGAATTGCATTCAATCCATCTACTTACATCACTCTCACTCTCTTCCCAAAAATACCCGCCCGCCCGCACATTTTTCCGCAAAAACTTTTTGACTTTCACAGAGCCTTACACACACACACAACATAGAGGGAGAAAGTCTGTGTCACAGACACACACACTGAGGGAATTAGGATGGAGGAAATAATTGGAGATTAATCTTCAAAGGCCACATTTTATTCAACTCAAAGTTGAGGATTGGGAGAGAGAGAGAGAGCACGTGTGTGCGTCTGTATTGAGAGGAGATTGGCGATGTAAGCAGAGTATAATATCCTAGTTTTGATTGTGCCATTAAATTATTCAAAATGACGAATTGGAGTGGAGTGGGATTTTTGAAGGGATTAAATTTTCTGTTTGATAGGATCTCTCTTTCTCTCTCTTTCTGTGTGTGTGTACAAGGGATTGGGTTGTTTCTCTCGTACACACACACGCAGCTTTCAAGGAATACAAGTCCACACACACGTTCCATTTCTAATTTTGCCCATTATGTGGTGAGAGAGTGTGTGTGTGGTTTGGGATGTACTATTTAACTACTGTACAAAACTACAAGTAAAGAGAGAGAGAGAAAGAGGGAATTTAGAGAAGGATTACAGTTTTCCGAAATTAATTAGACTTAATTAATCAATTTATAAAGTGCCACTTGGAAACAATGAATAACATATGAGAGAGAGTAAGTTGAGTCCTTTTAATGAAAATGAAGATTCTCTGAGTCTACTTCCCATTCTCAAATTCAATTTTGATTTTCCCCGTCAATCGACTTAGTTTTTCTTTTGAAGAGAAAGAGCAGCAAATTAAGAGGTCTTCTCCAGTTCTTGGGAATAAATTATGAATTTTGCAAAATAGAAGATTAGACAAATGATACAAAATTATTCACAAGGGAAAATTTGTCAAAATGACTTTTCCTTCCTCTCCTCTTTTCCCCCTTTTCCCTTCCACATCCAAAACTGATTAAATATGAAAAAGATGAAGATGCTAGAGAGATTAGAGATCAAAAGAGACTTCTTACAAAACTGCTAAATGCAAATTGCACTTACTTCTAAATTGCAAACGGTACTTTTTTTCTGATTAGAATTCTACCAATGGAATTCTACATGAATCCGCAAATTCTCCGGATTTTCTTTCTCATTTCCACAAAACCAGTATTTTATGAGCTTCCCAAAAAAAGACACCCCTCAGTCAAAATTGTGATCATTTAAATTATTTATTTTTTTTGGAACATTCGTTTGTATATGGGACGGAGTGAGTGTGTGTGTCTGTGTGTGAATAAATTAAGGGGGATATTTTTCTAAATAATACAAAAATATACACAACAACAATATAACAACAACAATTATTTTTTAACTCTCCTTTCTGACTGTTTTGTTTTCTTCTTCTCTTTTTTCCTCATCATTTCACTAAATATTACTAGAGATGATGATCAATTTTGGCAAGTTTGCTAGTTTTGTCAAGACAAAATTACGCTTTTGTAGTCAAAATTCTTCATTTTTTGCCACTCTGAGGACAAGGTTGTTGAACAAAATCCAGACAAAATCCTCGATTGTACTGATCCGGAGCTCGTGGGTCACTCATCTCAAAATCATTGAAGTGAACTCGTAGGCTGAATGGTCGACTAAAACCTTTAGAAGTAATTAATTTAATTAGTATATACTTGTGATTCACAAGTTGTGAATACAAATTGTTAGAGTACAGGGTCTACATCGGTTCAATGTTTCCGGAGGGAATTTTCGAGCAATGTTTACCCTGCTCCACTGCAGGAGGGTTAAACATATTGGGGAAGGGAAACATTGCGGAAACTTTCGGAAAAATTTACCTTTGGAGACCCTGTACAATTTCTCTCGTTTCTTACTGTAGACGGGTGCGTGGGCGGTTGACCCAGAGAGACTTGTGAAGGTCCCTCCGCAGAGTCGGTCTACACAAGCCGAATTGTCCGTTTGAAGTTCACGCCCTGTGTCCGTGGCACAGGCAATCCCAACCCAGTCACTTGGACACTGTTCAGCCCCTGACATCGTCCGCTGAGGTTCTGTTGAATTTTGTGAGGTAGAACTAATAGCAAATGCTTCTGACTCTTCTGCAATATCCTTACAAGGGACGTACACAATCCCACAAAACCCTTCTTCCGCCCTCACACACACACTGTACTCCTGGGAAGATAATTGCATCCCAAATTCCATATTCATATTGTGTAACTTTGGATCTCCATAATTGAATGATTTAATTCGACCAGACATCCCAGTAAAATATTGGAGACAAGAGTCACCAGCTCGATATTGGGCATTGCAAGGAATTTGGGATACTTTGACACGCCATTTTCGACCGTAGGAACTCCCAGAAGTCACTATATTTATTTTGATGTTCGAAGTCGAAGGGCCTGCATCGATGTACACTGAAAACAAGCGAGAAAATGAGAAATTTTAAAGCAATGGCCCAATTTTTGGAAAGGGCATGTCAAGAAGTTCGAAACAAATCGATGCACCAGAAGTTCGGATTCAGTTTACAAATGTAGTGAAAGAAGATAATTTTTTCGAAGAAAAATTGCCAGAATTGTAAATTTTTCGGATAAAATTTCGAACTTACTGTGTTGACCCGTATTTTCTCCGCAAATCGGTGGGACAGGACGGCCGCCTGATACGACAAAAAGGTCAGACTCACACAAATGGTCTACTGGTTCTGGTTGAGCAAGTCGAAATTCTTCAAAATCCAGTCTAAAAATTCCCCCAAAAATTAATTTTACAATAATTTCTTCTTCCGGTTTTTGTCTAAAGAGTAAATGAAGGGTCAAACCTGAATTGACAAATGTTTGAGTCAACTTTCTGGACCGTGATGGGACACTCAATACTTCCATCGTAAGTCCCAGGCCATTCTGGATTCATAAAGTATGTCACATTCTGATTGGACTCCGTGTTACAAGATTTTTGAACTAGAATCAAATAATTTTTCATCAAAAAATTTTTCCTCCATGCACAAAAATAATTTTTAATGGAATTAATTGACTTACAAACACAACAAACACCGAATCCAGCAGCACAAGTCCCTGAAGCCGTTCCACCCAACTGTGAACACTGATTTCGAGGGTAACAAGTCCCATTCGCTTCGATCTCAGCTTGGCATGGTGCATTTTGAAGTCGGATCATCATCAACATTGAAATTACTACATAAATAAATTACAATTATGATAATTGAATTATCATTAACCATACACGCAATTTTAAATTATTTACTTATGATTTTGGACTTACATTTTGATTGTTTATTCCCTTCCAGTCCGACATCCTCCGAACTGAGTTCGGTCAATTGAGATTCTTTAATCTGAGAAGTAGAAAAAGTTGAAGGGTCATCCTTCAAAAGATCTGCTAAGATCACAGGTGATCCATTCTTTTGAGTCTCATCCTCCCCATGTCCCTTACAGTCCCCCACGATCAACGTTCCTAAAACCAAGAGGAGGACGGCGGACGTACACACAAATTTCATGGAAAATCCTCGACTTCTCTTTGTACGGCTGACACAACACATTATTTCTTCATTTGACAAGTCTACTCTCTTGACAAAAGACACACTGTCCAAAAATTTTTATCTCAAACTACTTTTTTCACAAACGTCCCTTTTAAACTTTTGTTTTTGGGGCACAATCCACTTGAATTTTTTTTTCGATGAAAAATTTTTCAAAATTTTGACAGGGCAGGGAGTGTTGAGGAGAGGGAAGCCGGTACTGGAGTGAAGAGTGTGGAGGGGTGAACCGTCGTATTTTTATACGCTCCCAATTTAAATAATCAGCAACCCTCATCTCAATAATTATGCATCGTCATTGACTCTCTCTCTGGTGTGTGTGTATATTTTTTCTACGTACACGCCTGTTCTGTCTCTTGTTGTGGTTGGCCTAAGCCCGACCGTCATCAAAAGATTCATCCACACACACACGCACATACACGATCTCAGAATAAGAGAGTGTCAATCAAAAGACGCTGACTTATTGACTGGCTCTTTACCTTGACTTTGACACTGACATTGGGTATTGAATTATTTAGTATTGGGAGAAGAATCTGAGAGTGAGATGACCATCTCTGTCTCTCTCTGTGTCTTCTTTCTCTTTCTAGGTCAATCTGAGGGACTCCGACTGTTCGCCTTCTTCGAATGGACGAGAGGAACGGCTGTTCTCTCTCTCTCTCTCTCTCTCTTTCTTGGTTTTTGTGAAAGTATTAGGAGGATGAAGAGACGAGAAGACACGATCAGATTAATATTAATGATGTGGGGCTAGAAGGGAGTCTACAGCATACGAACTACATAGTTCCAAACTTACATGGTGTGTGTGTATGGGAGGGAAAAAGACAGTCTCAAACTATTTGGAGATGAGACTTTGAGATACATGCAGGGAGTCGTAGATCATGATGTAGGATGTAAGGAGTTAAGGTAGTACAAATCCTAATGTATTGAATACCGTATTTTGCTCTTTTCCTCCTTCTCTCTTATCAGCACAAGTCTCTACATTCTCTCTAAATATTAAATCCCAATTTGATTTGATTTTTAATTCAATTTTTATCTTCGACCATTTTTTTCGTCAAAAAAAACGTTTTGAAGGATCAAAGCCTTTGATTCAAAGGATTTGTGGGGGAGGGAAATCCCAGGGGAATTTCATTAGGAGGCATATGGTATATGGGAAGAGTGTGTGTGTGTACGTGTGTGTACGTGGAAGAAGATGTGCTCTCATCTTGTCACTTACGGTTTTCCTCTCATCCTATAAATCCCATCTGAGAAAGAGAGAAGAGGGGTATCTTGATTTGGTGGACGTTGATTAAACTGTGTGTTTACTGTTTGTGTGTACATGTGTACGTGTGTGTGTGTGTGAGGGGAGTATTGTTTTGAATTAATTAAATATTTGTATTACATTTAATCCTGATTGATTGTTAGGAGATAGGAGGGAGAAGAGAAGGAGAGGGAACAATGGGGTATTCGATGGAGATACACTGACTTATTGATGAATGACCTCGTATGAGGGTGCCATACAAAAATAAATGGTAAAAGATAGAAGGAGGATGACAGGGTGAAATCCATTGTTGACCGAATGGTGTTAGTGAAAGCCTAAGGAAAAAAAATTCACACACACACCAAATACACTGACGGTTGACAAAGTGGGTCAGATGTCCGACTATTTTTCTATACATTTTGACTCCCTCCACTCGACAATACAAAATGTTTGTATCCTCCTGTATAAATTGTGAGTGAGTGTGGGTGACTGTGTACAAAATACAACTCTCAATCTCTCCATTAGAATGTTCTATTTACAGATGTGGAATTTTTACAAAGGAAATCTAAAGAGATGCTGCTGTGTTGAAGTGCTGTTGATGACAACCTTTTTCTCATAATGGAAAAATATTTGAATTTATGTTTAGTAAATCCTGATTGTTGTTGTTGTTGATGTGAACTCAAATAACCTTTTTTGAAGATGAGGAATAATTTACACGCTCATGTACTTATAAAAGTGTGTATTTATTTCTAAATACTGAATTGTAAATATATTCAATAAATGATTATTATTATTCGCAATGATGAATGAGCACTGTTGACTCTGATTCAGGCAAATGGTTTTTGAAAATATTTAATAATTTGTCCCACATAACTTTTGAAAATTGAGATGACGAGGCTTGTTAAGCAAGGGGGAGGAAAAAAAGAGAAAAGTGTCAGATGGTTTTTAATAAAAACTTTTTAATACAATGTGAGACTCATATTAGGAGTCAATGGCCTCTCAGGTGAGATTTGAATGTGATTTAAAAATTAAATACAATTTTTTACATTTATTTCTATGTCACATCGAGTCAAGGTGAGAAGGACCCACATTTCTTCTCCTCCTCTTGATCATTATGTAGGGTGACAGTGCGAAAAATCTCTTTCTTCAGAATCCCAGGCAAATAATGACCATTTAATTTCTGTTCTGTCTTGCGGTAAAACTTTTGTACGTAGCATAACCAAATGACGAAAAATCTCAATTTAGCTTTTACATTTCCCAAAAGTGATAACAATCTTTCAAGAATTGTGTCAAAATTCTCATTCCCCCTTAAAATGTTTTTTAAATACCCCTCAAAATTAGAGTTTACCTTATTCTCTCTCCAGACTTTTCAAACTGTGTTTTCGTGTTTGTGTGTATTTACATTTCTTTGCTCATCCCTCATCATCACGTCCTTGTCCCTCTCTCTCTCTCTCTCTCACACACACATACACACTTCCCAGTACAAAGTGCAATATTCCTGTCAAAAGAAGTGAAAAAAGTCCAAGTATCCTTTTTCTTATTTTCCCTTCTTCTCTCTTTACCTTTCTGTATTCTGTATCTTGTACAATAAAAACCTTCCCACTTTCTAACCTTGAAACACGTCAATCCTCTTTTAAGCTTCCGTGATGTGTGCCTCTCTCTCTCTCTCTCGCTGTGTGTTTTATTTTGGGTTTCCCAAACACGCAAAAGTCTTTTTTCTTGACAAAATGTAATCCATCAACTAATCTCCCTGATTAATGTGGTCATTCTATTCCTCTCCCGCTCCTCTCAAACTCCTTGGTCATCCAAGATAAATGACTCCTTCACCGTACACACACACACACAGACCTGTGTTCCCAATTCCGCTCTCTCGATATAATTAACCAAATTAGGAATCACTTAGGCTCGTGTAGAAAGTCTTCACATTCAAATCCCATATTGTATTGACTAACAATAGTCTCTACACCAAAAATAATCTCCTCCTCCTCCTTACCACCACAACTCACGTTCTCTCAATCAAATTTAATTCTCTATGAACATTACAGCTCTCTCTCTCTCCCTGTCACACACACACTCACACACACAATAACATAGTGTGTGTTGCTATTTTTGAATGGGCTGAGGAAGGAAGAGGAGAGGAAGAGAAGGGCCTGGGGCAGTATTATGATGATTATGATGTTTTTATACTTTTATTGTGATTGTTACTATTGATCCTTTTTAAGTATTCCATGCGGCATCTCCCCATGCAGCCACCATCATTTCGATTTCACTTGACAAAAAATGGTGGCAATGTCCTTTTTCCCACTGCCAGTGGTAATGCACTGATGGCTCATCATCCTCATGTATTGTTCAAAAATAAATATACCCTCCACACACAAATAAATCATGAAATCATAAGGGACTGTCTTTCTCTCTCTTGACTAGCCCTACTCCCTGTCCCGATGGCTCTCCCAGGTAATCACTAATTGCAAATTTTTTTTCGCCAGAACATTTTCTGTACACACACACTTTCTTGAGGAAGAGCTGGGAGAGTGACTGATTAGTCACAGAAATCATCTTTTATATTTATTCAGAGTCAGTTGCATTTGGATGTTTGCAATCACAAAATTTTCATCTTCCTTCGTGAGATTAAAATCAAAGTAAAAATATTTTTCCAATTTAAAATTCATCATTCCCATCCCGTGACTTCAAACCACAACCACGCAACCACTGGACAAAAGGTTAGTGCCCAGAGGCAATGTAATGTCCACATACCCATCTAACCGCTGTGTGTGCCACTGTGTGTGTGTGTTAAGCAATACACAGATAGTGAATTACAAAATCAGAGTAGTTGAAATATTTATACTGGAAATGTGTGCATAAATTTACATAAGACGTGTGTGTTTCTTTTTGTTCCAGATTCCTTGATGGACCAACGAAAGGGAAATCCGAGTGGAATTTGACGTGTGTCTAGTCAAATTATTGGATAAAAATGCATTATTCAGTTTGAGCGAAAATTTTATTAAACTCTTTGTCAAAATGAGGTAAAGTTTACCGGAGATGAAGCAATGGAAAAAGAACGGTGGATTTAGAGAGAGTGGTATTTGTGCGTGTGTGTGCTGGTGTCGGGGTCTGAAAATTTGGCCGTAGAAATTGAATACTGAAGTGGTGGAGATTCTTGGATAATTTGAAAGTGGATCAAGTTGAGGAGGAAGAGTCAACAGATAAGGATAAAATGACAATTTTGGGATGGAGATAAGAAGGAAGCGGCGGAGGAGAAGAGGATGAGTCTACGGAATAGATAATACTTAATCAAGTCAAGTACGACTGGCCAAATGACCTTCAGTGTCAACTAATAGAGTTTAGAGTGGACAGTTTTGAATACATTTTTCAAATTCAATTTCTGTGTTTTTGTGTGGTGTGTCAATTTGGAAGGAAAAATGATTCCTTTTATTTTGATCGTGGTGTCCGTCGTGGTGTACTTTTTACTTTTTTATCGATCCCGGAAAGCCCGACTTCTCAGCCGACTCCCGGGTCCTCCAACTCTTCCCATTTTTGGCAATGCTTTGGACCTCAATGTGTCCAATGAAAGTAATCAAGACTACAATTTTTTAATCTTTCCATTTTTGTCTGTCATTGCTTTTCCTTAATTCTGTTTTCCCTGTCAACTCCCAACCTTAGAATCTTTTTTTAAAACTATAATTTGAGTACAATGTAAATATTGTGAATCAAAATTTAACTAGCTTTTTTGTACACTTAAAATTGTAGAAGTAATTTGTATTTTGTAGTGTAGTTTACTAATTTTTTGTGGTTCCAGATTTACTTTTCCTTCTAAAAGAGTGGACGAGTAAATACGGTAGAAGATTTCATTTTTCTTTGGGTTGGGACTATTATGGTGTTCTCATGAATGCAGTCGACTGTGAGGTCAATGACCCCCTCCATTCATTCATTTTCATAATCTTCTTGATCTTGACCTTTCGCTTAAATTTGTAAATATTATTAAAATGACGGACAAGACCAGACAAACATTTTTTTGAGAGAAACAAATTCGGGACAATAAATGTGACATTTATTGACAATTATTGAAGTGTTGCTCAGCATGACGATCGTGTCACTGACCTTACGTAACGGACTTGACCACTTCTGGATGATGTCTTGGCCTTACGTGGGATTTGCGAGGGCCAAGTATGTAGAGGTGAAACGTCGGATCAACTTTATCCTTAATTTTTTTCATATTTGAATGACTTTTACTTTTTTTAAAAAAAAACCTTTATTTTGATGAGGAACTTTTTTTTGTCAGAAAAGAATTTTTTTAACAAATTTTAAATAGGATTTTTTTAACAGACTTGAAAGCTGTCATCTGTCACATTTGGACACATTGTCTTGAATCCATTTTTGAAATAACAGACATGGTTATTAATACTGACAATCAACTTTCCAACTCTGACTGTGTAAGCCTCATTGTGACAGGTCAATGAGGGGTCAGACTTATGTACTTACATCATACCCTTAACTCTTGTCATTTACAATTTGAGTATCAGGGACGATCGGGTGGACTTTTCAGACGTGTGGAAAACAACAAAAAAATAGAATCGGGAAATGTACTAATTAAAATTAATGATCAATTATTAAAAATTAACACGATTTTACTTGGACGCGTACACATCAATTAAATTAAATCGAATGGAATTCGGATGATTCACAATTTAAATTCGGACGTACAAAAAAATCAATTTGACCTTGACGAACAGGTGGGACACATACACAAAATATTTACTATGTGGACGACAACAGGTTATGACGTTTCAAAAGAACTTGATTAGTTTCAATTAAAATTAAATTAATTAAGAATGATAATGTATGATTTTGGGATTCTTCGTTGAGCAGAAGGTTTTGGCATCCAATACACACATCGACAAGAGCAATGATTATGATTTCCTCATGCCATGGCTCGGCACAGGACTTCTCACCTCTGCAGGTCAATCTAATTTGAAAAGGTCAAGATCAATTAAATAAATCCACCTTCAACATCTTTATTCTTCCACACAGGTCAAAAATGGTCCACTCGACGGAAGGTAAATTGTCATTCTCATGACATGTCAACTAGTGGCCCGGGGTCACAATGGGGTCACACTAAATATATTAATGACAGTCATTAATTTTCAAAACCAAATGAAAACTTACTAATTAATTTTTCTTCACTTTTAAGATGTTGACCCCATCCTTCCACTTCCGAATCCTGGATGATTTTCTGGAGGTCATGAATGAACAGTCCACAACAATGGTCAAAGTACTTGGGGGTGAATTTGGACAAGGTCAAGTCTTTGATGTTTTTCCATACATCACTCGTTGTGCACTTGACATCATTTGTGGTAAGTCCTTCTCTAAAATTCGGATTTTTTGACTCCTTACAAAATTATTAGAGTTTTTGACCTTTGACCTCTAATGATTTTCTAAATCCCCAGAGACTGCTATGGGAAAAAAGATAAATGCCCAGAGGGAACGAGACACGGACTACGTGAAGGCTATATACAGGATCAGTGAACTCATTCAACACCGACAGGTCAGGCCTTGGCTCCATCCGAATTTCCTCTGGCAACTTTCTCCTTCGGGCAAGGAAGAAAAGAAACTTCTCTCCATTCTCCATGGTTTCACTGAGGCTGTAAAACTCCAATCCTCAATATATTTTCAAAAAATATAAACAATATTTACAAAATTTTCAATTAATTCGAAAAGGTGATTCGTGAGAAGAAGACAGAATTCCAAGTGAAGCGTCAAAAATCACAGGAGGAGCCATCCAACAAGAAAAAAGATGATGATGATGATGTGTACATGAAAGGTATGCAAAATTTTCTACACACACGTATTTTCGTACAACCCGCCTCTTATTTTATAATAGAAGAAGTGCACTTCCTGAAAAAAATTTGTTTTGACAGGAGGGAAACGGCGGGTGGCATTTCTGGATTTGTTGTTGACAGCCCAAGCGGAGTCCAAAGATCCGAATTCTCTCCTGACGGACGTGGACATCCGGGAAGAAGTTGACACATTCATGTTTCGGGTAAATCCTTTTAAAATCAAATGTACAGCAACTCTCATTTTCTTCTTTGACCCTCAAAAATTTCCCTTGTGTCCCCCCGCACAAACCTCCAAGTCAGCCAAGTTCAACCCTGACATTCAAATTTGTTGTGTCTCCCCGAAAGCGGGAATCTATTTTTATTGTTCTGCGTTCACTCCAATGATTACATTTCTACAAGTCTTCTGTGACTGTCTTGCAGAAAATCTGCACTCCAGTTGTTAGGCTGTGTGCAGCATGTGTAGCATGTGTTGGAGACTAGGAAGATTCGTCTCTCCCGAAAATTTAGTGTGTCAGACACACACACACACACAGGGAGAGAGAGAACCGGATATGAGTCCTGTCACTCCCCGACGCTTCTTTTTGAGTCTCAAAGAGAGGAGGAGGAGGGGTTCCAAGATTAAAGGAAATGAATGTCATCAGATTGTCATGGAGACTCTTGTCACTCAGAAGAGAGAGAGAGGGTAACTCGACACGAGCAACTAGATACACACGCACACGTACACCCACCAGGCCACTCCATCAGCCGAAAACGGGATAAGGAAGGAGGAGGAGACAAACAAATTATTCAGCTTCTGTCATCTCTTTCTATCTGTACACAAAAAGAGAGAGCGTGTGTGTGTTGAAGGGGGGAGGGAAAGAGTGAGTGAATAACGGGGGCATTCAGTTCATCGGTAGAATGATACCCGGGGCTTAATTACATGCTTAATTACATTATTAGCGACTATTTCTCCATTTCAACCGTAATAGGCGAATTAGAAACCCACACAAAATGTGTGACACAATACAAAAGAATGTATGACACAATACAAAAGAATTGAGGCACAACTTTTTAGATTGCAATTTTTTTGCAACAATATTATTTGTACGGAAAACTTGAAACTACTTTGCATCCTTCTCCACGTTTCTGCAATTTAGGGATGAATAAGACAAAATTTACTTTAGAATTACCATAAAATACACTATTTTTCGCAATTTTTCCTACATCCGAATTTTACCAAGAATAATCCTGAATTATTTTTCTGTTTAATTCTCTAATCACGACTGTAGTTACTTGTGAAAGAATGAGAATAATGTGATGTTTAATAACTTTAATTTTAAATGAGTTGACGTTGACATACATTTAAACAACTACTTTCGTAATTATTAGCTTTCCCCCAAACACACAAATTTTCAATTTGTTCAATTTGTTTTGATGCTTTTTTTCATTTTTGGCCTTGCAATTTTACTCTTCGAGTTAAGAAATATTTCCAATTCCCTTTTCTTTTGTCTCTTCTTCTCTTACGTCCGAATTTAATGTTTGTTCTGTCCTTTACGGTACAACTCCCGGTTTCTCCCGTCCATTATGTTATCTTACGTTGTAGTTTGTCAACCGAGTTTTTGATCCTGATTTCCCCCTGAAAACACATCACCTTTTCATCAGCTATCAACTTTTTTCCATGTTATTATTTAGAAAATGTTGTCTGGAGGGATAACACTCCATTAATTAACCCCCCCTCCCTCAATTTGATGGATGATAAACAATTAACTGTAATCCCTTCTCTTTCTCTTTTTTCAATTTTCAGGGTCATGACACCACGGGTAAGAGGATAGCCGAGCCGAGTCTTCTCTTTCTCTTTTCATTTTATTCATTTTAAAATTGAATTACCCTGTAAAATCCCCGGGGAGAGAGAGAGGAAAAATGGAGAATTGGAATTTTCTTTTCCTCTTTTCTTTCAACAGCTGCAAATGCAAACTGGACAACTTTCCTCCTCGGCTGTAATCCGGACTACCAGGTAATTTCACAGATACACACACACGCACACACGTACACTGGGACGGAGGAAGGAGAATTCCCGGAATATCTGAGAGATGAATTCCTGGAGCTTCTCCAGTTGGAAAAAGTTGAAGGATTTTGTGTCCACTGCACACAAAATCACTCTCTTTTTTTCTGTATTATGTATAAGCGACTGTGTGTGTCCTTCTTTTTTGTGAGTAGGCAAAAGTCCATGAGGAATTGGACGCAATCTTCGGGGATGACAGAGATCGGCCGATTACAAATCAAGACATGAGCCAAATGAAGTACCTCGAATGTTGTATCAAGGAATCTCTGAGGCTCTACCCTTCCGTCCCTTTCATCGCCAGAGCTATCAAGACAGATCTTCAACTTGGTATGTCCCCACACACACATATTGTATATACGTAGTTACTTGTGCAAGATGCAATTTTTTCCATTATCCCAAATCCACACGTCACACACCGTCGACCCTCTTTATTCGATTCGGAGGAAACGAGGCACGTGCTGTCAATTCATTAGAGTCAACATTTTTTCTTCTACTTTCGTTTCTATCCAGATTGAAATGATCCGTCATGTTTTTACTCCCTTTTTTGCAATTTCATTTTTTATTGTACCACTGGCACTGTGTCGTGTGTATGTTTACTGGGAGAATGAAAAAGGGAAAGCAATATCTCCATTGAGAATAGAAAAAAGCCGATGCAATGCAGATGGGCAGAGAAAGAGAGAGAGAGGCTGAAGGGTGTCTGTGTGCATAGTGCACTAGTCTCTTTTTATACTCTTTTGTTAAAGAAAATTGTGAAGATTTTCTTTTATATCGATCAAAATGGAGAGAAAGAGAGTGTGCCACAGAGAGAAAGTAGGAGAGAGAAAGTGTGTGTGGCCAATGAAAGAAAATGTAAAGAATCACAAAAAAATTTTCTTTCAATATACATATCGCAATTTTCCATTGCATTATTAAAGTTGAAGCTTGAGAGCTGAAGCTGAAGTTGTTTCGAGCTTTTGTGTGTGCGTATGTGCGTATAAAATTTAAATGCTCACTCAATAATATTGAGTCAAAAATTCATCCGGGAACCCAGTCAACTTTTTCATCCAGTCAACTTTTGTACCGTAAAACAGAGAGAAAGTATTTAGCCAAAGTAGAGAAATAAATTTCAAAAACTTTTCATTTTTAATTATGAATCTTTTAATATTAATTACAAAATGAAGTTGACTTGAAGATTTGCATTTCAAATTTTTTGATTCCACAACAATTTTTTGTTTTATCAAAAAAAATTCTTCAAACATCTCTGGGACTTTATTAACCGTATTTACGGTATTCGCAATCCCTCGTCCACTTAAGCTAGAGTCTCTATTGACTCTCTTGTAAAATCCTTCAGCTTGACTCGTTCTTCTCTTTACCTATTATTTTTCCATTTTATATCCGGCTTCCTTTTTTTGCAATACAAAAAAATTGAAAATTTTTAACATCGTCACATTCCTCAGAAATGAGAATTCCCACATTATTTTGTCCTCATCTAAAAAAAGCACACACACACAAAATGAACTTTACTCCTCCAGATGTGAACTCTGACCTAACCACTCATCCACCCACCCGCGTTGTGTTGTTGGGCCGAAATGTCCTGGAATTGTCCCCTCTCTTCAAAGGTGTAAATGGGATGGAAAAGGGAAGAGAGAAGAAGAGGCGGGTAATTGCCTCGTTGGCTTTGTGTCAGTCTAATTGTTTCCCCCCGCTTTTCACTTTGCTCACTTTCTCCGGAATTCTTTGACTCCTCCTCTTCTTTTCATCCAATGTACACACAAAGAGAAAGGGACAACGGCTTTGTCTTCCTCTTCGATGATTTTTCCCGCTGCCCTCTTGTCGCTCTGGATGTGTTTGTGTCGTGTGTGTGTGAGAGAGAGAGAGAGAGAGTTAAAAAGAAAGTATGTTTAGGGTTAAGATCAATTCACTTGATTTTAATTGGACAATACGAGGGAATCATCTCCCAATGCTTTCTTTACTTTCTCTATTGGGTCGTTAATTGACGCCCTTTCTCCTACTTTCTCTCTCAGACACACAAACACACGACCGGATAGGAATGAAAAATAATAATAAAAAAACAATTTTGTATGTTCTACTCTGAATTTTCCACCACTCTCTCTCTCTCTTTCTTTTTCTTTTGTTGTTTGTTTCGGTGTAGATGACAAAGGGACGACAATTCCAGCGGGAACGACAGCCTTCATTATGCCCTATCAACTCCATAGAGATCCAGAGGTTTTCCCCGAACCTGAAGTTTTCCTCCCAGACCGATTCTTTCCAGAGAATAGCGTAGGACGGAATCCATTCGCTTATGTACGTCCCTCGTTTTCTCTTTTTTTATGAAGAAAAATAATGACTAAATTACTTTCCAAAACTATTTAAATACAAATTCATCTACACTCCAAAAAAACGTCATTAATTTACCAAGAACTAATGACACAAATGAACAGAGAGTCAAAATTTGTGTGTAACAACAACTACACCTACAGATTGGAATCAAAAGGAATTTTCCTTTTAAAAACAATATTTGGTTATCTCCCTCCACGCGTCCACGAGTTAATGAATTACAGAGAATTTTCTCCCCTTTTTTAATTATCCAAATCATTGCTCAAAACTGACAAAAAAACATTCTGTCTCATTTTGATTTTCTTAATTTAAACAATAGAAAAAGATATTTATCTTGTTAACCATTTCATTCCTGTAATTTCAAAAATTATTCTAATCGTGAGTCAGAAAATTTTAATCTTTCCCCGATCGAAAAATTCTGACTCGGAATTTCTGTAATATTTTTTATTTTAGGGTTTTCAACTTGAAAATTTCAAGTCACAGTTTCAAGGAAAATGGTGACTCATTTCTTAAATGTTAGTTTTCCTCGAATTTGAGACAGTCTGTCACTCTTCCTCTTTTCCACACGATTTCATCGAACCTTCCGGGTGGAATGAATTTGTTTTGAAAATAATTGGAGCTCAACAAAGTTTCCTTAAAACGGTTCAGTGAGCCGGATTTTTTGAACAGAATGTCAATCTACAATTTGTTTTTGTATTTTTTTTGAAAAACAGGTTCCTTTTTCAGCTGGGCCCAGGTATTGTTTTTTGAAAAACATTGCGATTTGCAAAATAAATTGAAGTGAATGTATTTATGCTCTTCTTTTCTATGTACTAAACTATTTTTGATGACTATTTTTGCAGGAATTGTATTGGTACGATCCACAATTATTTTCACATGATTATTACAATATTTTCTAATTACGCTCAAAAACTCTTTTCCGGAGGGAGAAAGTTTTTTCCCCGACTTGGAAGATTCCTTGTCCGTTATTTGTCTTCAAAACTTTCTCCTCCTCCTTCACTAATCCTTCCTTTCAAGTGAAAGCTAATGACTATTTTACTCCTTGTATTTAATCGTCTTTTCTCTCTCTCTCTCTCTCACACACACTCAGGTCAAAAGTTTGCAATGATGGAGGAGAAAGTGATGCTCGCAAATATTTTTCGTAATTTTCGAGTGGAGGCTGCAGAGCGGAGGGAAGATTTAATACTCCTTGCGGAACTCATCATGAGACCCAAGCATGGACTTCACATCAAACTTTGTCCAAGACCTTGAACCCCACACCCCTTCTACACACACGTATACGTACACACACACAAATACACACGTGCACTCCTCCTTACAAATTACCATAATTATATCACATTTTAATTACAAACTTGGTTAATTAATCGAGACACAAAAGAAAGCAGCAGAAGAAAAAACTTCTCTCAACCTACTTTCTCCACACAAACACACACTCTCTCTCACACACTGACACACACACAGAGGCAGACAAAAAGTGTTCTAATTTTTTAAATGACGACTCTGATTCCCCGTAACGAACACACTGAATAAAAACTTTTTGTCCAAATTATACTCCTCCTGCTTTCTCTTCATATTTTCTCCATACATTTCTCATTCGCATGAGAAAGGATGAGGAGACAGATAAGAGAATCTTAAAAAATTAAAAATTCCCACACCTGATCCTCCACACACACACCACAAACTCTCTCTCTCTCTCTCTCTCCAAAATATGACATCAAAAAATGGAGAGACTGTGCCGCCCACACACATTCACAAATTGCTTCTCAAATTCCATGTTAAAGTCCGCCTCCGTCCTCACTTAACTTTCTCCTTCTCTCTCTCCCTAACTTTTACTTCCGGTGACTCACACACACCCTCAGCCAAAATCCCACCACACTCAATGTAGAGAGAGAAGGAGAAAGCAAGAGAAGAGGAACAAAAAATAATTTTCTCATCTTCACTCATCAAGATGGATCATCCTGGTGGATGAGCGTGCCTTCAAGTGTGAGCGTGTGTGTGTGGATAAAAAAGAGAGTCTTCACATCATCAATTGATTGGATAAAGTGCGGGTGTTGGGAAGAGAGAGAAAGAGAAAGTTGCGAAAAAACTACCTGCCCATTATAATGAAAGGGTTCTTACCTCATCGCCTCATTGCCTCACATTTGATTCCAATAC
The DNA here is from genome assembly GCA_009870185.1 of Pygmarrhopalites habei. Taxonomy (NCBI): domain Eukaryota; kingdom Metazoa; phylum Arthropoda; class Collembola; order Symphypleona; family Arrhopalitidae; genus Pygmarrhopalites; species Pygmarrhopalites habei. The sequence goes on from WJFB01001110.1 coordinate 17,290, forward strand.
ACCTCCCCAACACAGACACACACACACGCACACACCATCCCTCCTTCTTCTTCCCTCTCAAAGAGACAAAGCAAATGACGCTCCATTTTCCCACCTCTTCTTTCCATCCCTTCCCATTGTGTGTGAGAACTCATGCCTGGCACAGTTTCCCTGTGTGTGCCTATATGTGTGTGTCTATGTCGAGAGAGAGGAGGGTGTGATAGTGAAAGGGAACAGCTGTTGCTCAACTTGTTGACAAGACTTTGGAGTATCCTCTCTTCTTCTTCTCTCTTGTGGAGAGAATCATCTTCTCTAGTTTTTTTGTATTCTTTCGTCTTTACTCCACTTTACACGGTGAATTAAATTGAATCGAAATTGATTCTCCTCCTCCTTTCGTATCTCCCTCTCCTTTTCTCCCCATATAAGAATACTTCCTCTCTACACTTTCCCTGTAGGGACACGAGTAAAAAGAGAAAGTAAGTGGTGGAGAGGCTGTGTGTATGGTTTTGCCTACGGTGAAAAAGACAGAGACAAGAAGTCTATACTCTTGCCACTGCCTTTCCCACTGCCACCAACCCACGAGAATGAAGTGCTGATCTCATGACGAAACACAACAGCCTCCACATTCACTCACACACACACACACACACTGTAGAGGGGAAGTGAAAGAAAAGAGAATAGGAGGACCAAGGCTGGGATATTTCTTCACCATTAAAAGGCAGTGGAGCGGAGGGGGAAAGATCCAATGAGTCACACATATTCAACGGATAAGGAGAAAGAGGAGGGAAAGCACCACTAGCAGCATCATCCAGGAGAGAGGGAAAGTCTAATGGAAACGAAAAGGTAAGACTTTCTCCAGGGAAAGTAGTCGAGCAGGAGAGGAGGGAGAGGGAATATTTCATTTTTTACTTTCTTCTAGTGTAAAATACAAGAAGGATGAACAGCTGGAGACTCTCTATCTCATTGGGGCAAAAAATACAGACATAGTGTGTGTGTGTGTGGAGAGAGAGAGAGAGAAAAAAAAGATGTTGACGGGGGATGTGCATGTTGAAAAGGGAGAAGAGAAACTGCATAAAAAATTTGTATGTAGAAAAATCGATTTGGACATTTTTTCTCAGGCTTTATTCCATGAAATTCTCTCCTCCTCCTCGTCCTGACCGGCAGGGTGTGAGGCTTAAGGCTTGCAGTGTGTACGTGGGTGTGTGTGTGTCGTGTGTGGAAGGAGACACAGTACTGCACTGCTTACTGTGTGGAGTAGGATTTTTCCAAGATATGTAACCCGTGGAGAGAGACAGAGAGAGAGAGGAATTTACCTATGGAAGGTGTGTGAAGAGAAAGAGGGAGAAAGTTCTTCTTTGTAGTATTTTTGGATTGCTAGAGTGTGACTACAAGAGAAGGTGAAAGAGGGATGAGTGAAATTAATGATAAAGTCACGCGAAAGAGCGTCGCAAAACATGTATTTAATATGGAGGGGAGTGTGTGTGTGTACACGGAGGTGTACAATGACCCTTCAAGGTTGCGGAAGGAAATGTGACAATGCAATTAAATGGTTGAGTTTTAGATGGAGAGGGAAAGCACAAGGCTTTTGGAGGAGGAGGACCAAGTGTTGTGTACAGAGTAAGTACTGTGTAAATAAATATGGAGAGGTTAATTTCGAGGAAGTTGAACTTGAGAGAGAGAGAGAGAGAGCGAGATGGGACGTTCTCAATAGTTAATTGGATGCTGCTTGCTGAGGAAGGGGAAAGAGAAAGTAGAGAGAATATAGGAAAAGAAGGGACCCCCCATGGGATCCAGATTAAGATTTTTGAAAGAATAATTGAAAATCAAGTCGGCAGTTTGACTTCCACTTGAATAAATTTTTGTTGTGTAACGGCGTCTTGTGCGTGCATGTGTGTGTGTGTGTGTGTGTGTGTGTGTGTGTAAATATGAAGCGTTGTTACACAACAAAAAACCTTTTAAAAAATGAATTGCAAAGGACACACACAAGGGCTGTGAGCTCAGAGTGAGGGATCGTGTCAAAAAATTTAGTTAAGTTTTGTACAAAAAAAATTTCATGCTGTGCTTGAAGCTGGTGCCAGTGCCGTACTGAAAAAAAGAATTGGACTCGACATTCCATTTTCCCAAATTTCTTTGAAGGGTGAAAGTAAAAGTGAGAGAGTGATCAAAGGTGCACACATTTAATTGTTTCGCATAAATTGTAGTTGCATAATAAGAGCTGAAGAATTTTATTCCATTTTCATCATCCCCAATAGATAGAGATCCTCATTATATATATATGTTTATATACATGATACATAGTTCTGTGTACAATTTGTGATGATCACACAAAGTTTTTTTCATTTTATATATTACAAAATAGACATTCACCTTACACACAAACTGCCACATACGCAACTGGAACCCAGGCATGCTTTACATAAATATGTGTATCCTTTCTCTCATGTACTTGTCTAACTTATAATTAGCTGGATAATTCTATGATATATATAATTGTTGACTGGATGGTTAAGTAGATTGCTACTTAAAATCATGTACCTATATCATGTACTTCTCTAAGTGTGTGTATCTCTTTTACATGGAAAAATGTGTATTTTAGAAAATAAATAGGAATTACAATACTAATTAGCATATTTTTGTCTTAACTATGTATGTAGTATAATGATATATTATCCTTTTTTGTTGTTGTACACTGTGATGCTTCCATTTGTCATTTTTTTTAAAAAAAGAAAGCTACAAATCTAATCATACAGTAATTCATATGTCGACAATTAAATATTACATCGAGGACACATCCGCCACACTGACACATAGGACACATACAAATGGGAAATGTATGGAGATACATTGAAAGCACTAATTAAAAAGTTAATTAGTATTCTTTTTTGTAAAAATTTAATACATTCAGGAGTCACCCCTCCTCCTTTCTCCATTTCCACCAACACACGACAAATTTACAAATATACTTCTCCTCCGTGTCCACGTGGACATTTCAAACATTCGTGGGACAAAAGTCACGTGGGACGGCGTGTGTGGTCTTCCGAGAAAGGAGGGTGAGGGAGTACAGTGAAAAAGCGGGGATTCGAGAGACTGTGTGTGTGCAAATTGTGACGCTGACTTTCATTAGTGCAAATTTTTTTGGCAACACTTGACTCTTTAGCACACTATTTTTTTTGACACTTGACCTGGACAATCTCACCCTTTTCCAAAAAATAGTCATTTTCGGTCAGTCCAAAGGGCAGGGAGGGACAATTGTCACTGTCCTCTCCAATTTTCCAAAGTCACTTTTGACTGTCATTTTTGTAAATTTTTCCCCGGGGAAAACAGGAAAGGTCACACCTCTCTATTATGTGTGTATGTGTGGGGTGACCTTTTGAGTCAGAGGGAAAAAATCTACATGAATGATTCAGACATGGAGTCCCTTCGACTACTACCACGACGACTGAGGTGGTCGCCAGAGGGGGAGGTGACGAGATTGGAGGGGACATGGTGGGCAGGGGTTGGGGAAGTGGAGTTATTATTGAGACGGGGAGGGACGATACCTCGATGACCATTAATATTGACATGGGCGAAGGTTAGAGAGGAGGTCATGGAATTGCGGCTGAGGGAACGGTCTCGACCGTCCAGAGGGATATTTGGGCTATTCGTATAGCCATCCGAGCAGGTCGTCCTATTGGAGATGAGAGAAGAACCACGATTCAGTTTATGTTGGGTGGTCCCGTTAGGGGCAAAAGTGTAGGTCGTGCAAGTACCCATCCTCTGCAGTCTGTAGTCATAGTCACTCAAATTCCTCCCTGCCAGCAGCCGCTTTATCAAGGGCAGACGGGACACAGCCGTCCGGAATCCTACCCGGAACCTCGAATTCATCCTACAAATAAAATGTACAATATTTCAATTTCCCACCATCTCTTTCTAAGCCAATCAGGACAAGCCAGACTAAATCACTGTCAATTTTTCCCCATAAAAAATTAAGACGATGGTCAGAATGCCATTTTTTGCAATTGACCCGTACCAGCAGTAAATAATGGGGTTGCACACAGTATGAGACATGGCCATCCAATGGACAATAAAATAAATGTAACGAATAGGCTCCCAGTTCCAAAAATGTTCTCCTTGTACGTCCGAACACACCTGCAAAAATTTGCAGAAAAATGCAAAACAAAATTTTAAACAAAAGTAAATAAAATTGACATTTTTTGGATATCAAATATGGAAGCAATTAATATCAGTTTGAATCTAATTGAATTGTCCCGCGGATATTTGAGAAAAAATAATTGAAAATTAAATAAAAAATCCATGAGTCAACTCACAATGAGCGTGTTAAATGGTAGCCACGAAATTGTGTACACAATCACGACTGTCAGCATCATCTTGATCATCTAAAATATCAATTTACACTCAATTAGTCTTCATCCATTAAAATAATTATTAAAAAAATAATATACTACGCACACGCACGCACATTTCTAAAAAAACATGTTCATCATTTTTTGCTAAATGCAGACAGACTACTTTTCTAAAGAAAGATGCTTTTTGTGTTAGTTTTTCTATTTTTCTAAATTAGCAAACAATTCCATGCTTCAAATCAAATCCAACTATTACAATTTGTTAGTTCTTCTAAAAAAAAATCTAAGATTCATTCGAACTACTTAGCGAAAAACGAATCACCAGAGCATAATTTCAATCTAACATTAAAAATTTAGAAATGATGGCCGACACATTTCACAGCAGCAATTTTTAGTATTTCAGATTTTTATTAAAAATAATTCCACATCGTACTAAACACTTTTTTTAATATAAATGTATTAATACCAAACATTTTTTAATCACATTAACCAACTTTATTCACCAACAATTATTGTTATTTAGTTCAACTTCAGTGATGAAAGAAAATCTTTAAATTCTACCTCCTTCAAACCGGAACATTTTCCATTTACAAAAGTAACACCTTTTAAAATAGTTCCTCGTTTGTTCATCTTTCAATTCATAAATCAGAATGAAAAACATTTTTCATCATTCAACCACAATATCTTCTATTTTAAATTGACCTAAAAACCCACATTCAAAAGTTCCCTCCCACACATAATTTCAGTGTTAACAACAACAATAACCCCCAGTAAGTAAACCACAAATGTTATGCAATCTTGTTCCATTAAAAAGAGAGGAGGGTGGGTGAAAGTCGGTCAATTTGTTTTTTGTTTTTTTGAGAATATAAATAAATGGTTTTAATAACAGATTATTAGGAGCCACCCGAGCTATAGCACAAACTATCTCCTATGAAGTTTGTATATTTCTAATCTTCCTTAGTGTAATTTTATATATTAATTCTTATAACTTAAATTAATTATTATTAAACCAACCCTACATAAGAATCTTCTTCATTTTCAGCCCAATATTTATTATTTGATGAATTTGTTGCATTGCTGAAACAAACCGAAGCCCTTTTGATTTTGCGGAAGGAGAATCAGAGTTAGTCTCAGGCTTTAACGTGGAATATAGAAGAGGGGGATTTGTAATAATTTTTCTAGGAGAATATACAAGTATCTTTTTTATAAGATTAACACGCGTGTTGGTCCCCCTCTTCTATTCTCCTTCCATTTGTTTTGGTTCCCCGTCTAAAACTGAGCTTATAGGGTGGCTTACACTTTTCATCCTTTTATTCCACCGGATCCTCCCCCTCTTCTCCCTCCACCACAAAACTCGGAGTTTCATGGGAATGCACACACACACCGACTAGTGTGACGGCGGGAGGAGGAGGAGAGTAAGAAAGTCAATTTAGCTTCACAATTCAGACAAAATAGCAAATAAAACGGGAGAGTTTCAAGTTTCACAAAATTTTTTTTTTGTTTCTTCCCAGGGGGTTTTTCGAGGAAAAAGGAGAAAGTACTGTATGTGGATTATCTAAAGCAACACGCGCGCCACCACACACATACACACACATTGTACACATAAAGTCAGTGGTGGGTTGCCACCGCAAGGAAAAATAATAGAATAAACTTTTCTCCGTTAATATAAAAGGAAGGAAGGAGGGACACTCGCAATTCTTGGTTCTGCCAATTTGTCACACAGTACCGCGTCTCCATTTCCCCTTTTAAAGTTTCCAGGAGGAGGAGAAAAGAAGGAGAGAGGCGAACGTACATTTAACAACAATAGTACAAAAGGTTGGTTGTTAACTTCTCCCTCCGGATTTCCCTCGACTCTGTTTAGGACCACCCGGGTAGATATTATCCTCATCTCCTGCCATGACTACAACTAACGACTAATACCCGGGTGAGAGTTTTTCTTTACTGTGTGTGTGCGTGTATGTGTGGCCACAATTTAATAATTCGCCTGTTGCTCAAGTAACCCCGGGACAATGGTTAAAGTCACGAGGAAATCAATCCCTCCCTCCTCATTTGGGATTGTCTCTCTTTCACTATCCTTCCCTTTCACACACACCCACACACACACACAAACGAAGGAAGGGAGAGTTGAGAAAAGAGGAGAAGGACAAAGAAAGTTTAAGCACCCGTAAAATTTCCAACTATACTTTTGACTTTCTCCTGGGTTCTTCCTCGGTTGTTCCCCTGTGGACTTTAGAACAATCTAAAGTCTTAGTCTTAACTGAAGGTTCTCCTCAGCACCCATTGTGGTGTGTGTGTGTGTCAGCTGCATTTGTCCGCCTTCATCACCTCCATTGTTCAATGCTAATGGTAATGATGACGAGCACACACACTTTGGGCCTCACTGGATTAACTATTCTATAGAATTAGGAGGAGGGTAAATGCAGATGTCAATTTGAATTCGAAATCCGGGTGACTGTGTCTCTATGTGTGTCTATCTCTCTCTTTCTCTCTTGTTCAATTCTGACTAATTACTCATTTGTCTCGGAGAAAGAGAGACGGAGTGTGTGTGTGTGGAGTGTAGGCTCATATCCAGTGTCCTTAGTTTTGACATGACTATTGTTGACGGAGGCTGAGGCTTGACAGTTGGGAAATCTTCATTTTCCCTCTTAAAACTTTCCAGTGTTTCAGTTTCAGTCCGGACGGATGTCTTAAATTTAAGTCATGGTGCGATAAATAAAATTTATATGACTTTGTCCCAATTTTATCTAAGAGAAAGCAAAGCAGCCCCATTTCTTTTCAGAAGATTGAGGAAATTCTTATGAAAATTGAAAAAAGGCACACTCATCTTAATTTCTAATTTTCACCAAAATTGTCACATGACACATACATGAATCCTTCGCACATCAAATCTTGTCCCATGAACCCATAAAATCAGACGGCCGTGTCTGGACTGACTCTGTGTCCACTGGAAGGGCATGACGACAGACTTGTGAACCAGGACAAGGGCCAGGAGTAAGATTGATTTAATTTTGAGTGTAAGGGGACAAACTGTGTGTTCCATATCCATGTACAACGGAAAGAGAAGGTGATGAGGATAAACTTGGAATGATAATAAAGTGACTCGCACTGTATAACCCACACGCACACACACACACACACCCACAGTGAAAGGGGAAGTGACTGACATTCCACTTAATTCTATGCTGGCAATTTAGCAAATTTACATGGGTAAACGACAGCCGTGCCGTGTTCAACTGGAATTCCATCATGGCATATTGTATGAAGAAAGCTGGAGAGAAACCTATTCTCCTACCATACATGATTCCACTGTACTACTACCGGCTCGAGAAAGTCGAGTCAGCTGGAAGTATTCGGGAAGATTAGAGAGAGAGAAAGTGTGAGATGAAATTGAGTCATACTCCCTTATCACCCATCTTATCCCAATCCTCTTCTTCTTTCTCCTCCTCCTTCTCCTCCTTGAACAAGGGAGTCAAGACGTGTTAAACAACAACATCCTTCCTTCTATTTAATCTCCACATTCTTCCTTTCTCTCTCTCTTACTTTCTCTCTGCCGCTCCTCCTCCTCCATAAAACTTTCTCCTCGACTTGAACTTTTTTTAAAAAATAGGAGAGGAAGAGAGAGAGAGAGGAAAAAAATCTTGTTAAATGATCATTTTTTACTTTCTCTCCACTTTCTCCACGATCCTCCATAACACTTTCCATTATGTGATGGCACAACTCCTTTTTTGTCTAAAGTGCACACAGTTGATTGTGTCGAATAGAGAAAGCAAAAGAGAAAGATGCTGACGTCTGCCTTTCTACTTTTTATAGACACATACACACACACAACAAAGAGAGAAAGGAGAGTGTGTGTGTGGAGAGTCAGTTTGAATGAGAGCTGACGCCAGCTAATATTGAGGACCATTAGACTGATGGGGTTCCCTGGCGCCACTTAGTACCCAACAAAATTGTAAATTTTTATTTTCCCAACGACCACTTGAGCATCTATTAAACCGACGAGGCTAATGGCAAATTATTTCATGTCCTTCCCAAAACACAAATTCAAAATATAGCGTCCCATTTTTTGATGAGGAAACAGAAAAGAAAGAGGCAATTTTTAAGTGTGGCTATTGTTAGTCATTTTTTTCAAATTTTCTTGGCTAATCAAATCAAATGCACCACACGACCTTCAATTCCCATCCTCTACGTTCATTTCACATTTTTTTGTGAGTACAATTTCCATAATTGTAATTTTGCCTAAATTCTTTTTATAGACTTTCCTTCCTTTTGTCTGGAAGAAATTTAGACGGGAAATTGCATACATATGCAGTGTAGAATTAAAAATTAGAATCAACTTTTTGAAAAATCGCTCCCCATCATAAAACTTTGCTTGTACTATTTTACTGTACAAAACTGGAGTTGTACAAAGGAATGGGCAAAAGAGTGCACTTCATAAATATTAAATTGGGTTTACTGTCGACCGTCTTTTCCTTCCAATTTTTAAAAAAATTAGGTCAAACGCAAAAACTTAAAAAGAGAAAGTTCTCTATTTGTCTTTTTGACGAACCTTTCTGATACACACAGACACAATTTTTGTGACTGTCGTATGCTCATCCATAAGAATGCATCGGAGCTAAGCTAGAAATGAGAGGACGAGAGAAAGTTCCATCTCCAAAACACTGTCCCGACTTTTCGCAATTATTATGCATTTCCAAATGTTCCAAAGGCGTAGAAAGGTTCACTACATACTCTCTCTCGAATTCAACCTTCCCTCAAAAAAGTTACAGTTTTGACGTTCAAAGGGGAACTGTACAGCTTAATTAAATCCTTTGCACCTTTCTCCCCCTCTCCAATGACAATTCTCCACCTATTTACTTTCCCTTTGAATTTTAAACTCATTATGTAATTAAATGGATGAAGGAGTCGGTGAAGTGAGTGGAACGTCTTAATTATGAAAAGTATTCACAATTAACTCCAACTCTGTGTGTGTGTGTCTACGTGTGTCTGTGACTGTTTTAGTTTCAGGAGAGGAGGATAAAAGAGTAAAGGAAATATTTGTTTCTTTTTTCCCTCTCAACACTTTTGTCCGATTAATTTCCTCTCCGTTGACTTTCCCTCCTCGTCTAAACCACCTTTACTCTCTTCCAAAAGAGTCAGTCTTTGTCCATGGTCCTTCAAGTTGAATGCCAGGCACACACACTCATACTGTGGTGTGTACATTCGCACTCTCTTTTATTCTTCCAAAATCCTTTGACTTTCGCTCCGATGAGAGAGTGAGAGGAAGAGAGAGAGAGAGGAAAAAGTGAATAAAATGTGTTCATTCGGAAACTCCATTGAATTTCCCGTGAATCGGCCCTTGTCCTTTCTCTATAAACAGAAGAGAGGGGGGGCCGGACAGAAATAGTTGAATCCCTGTCAAAATCCAATTTCTCCGAAAATCTCCAAGGAGGGAGTGTAAATGGACTCATTGAACGGGAAACTCTTTAAGACTCTCCTCAATCTTTGTATCTACATTAACTCCTTTCTTCCCTCCTTCCTTCACTGAAAGCGTCCTCCATCCCACACGCACTCACTCAAAGCACAGTTGACTAGTCAAATATGAAGCTTCCCCACTCATCCACACACCTCTTTCCCCACTTTCACAATGTAAATTTACTCTCTCTTTCTCAATATTGGGAAACCTTATGTACATGTAATGTGTGTGTGTGTGGAGAGGGTGTGTGAAAGAGAGTAGGAAATAAATTTGGAGTTGGGAGAAAGTAGATGTAGTATTTATACAAACCCGGGGCTAAGTAACCTCGTCCACTCTCTCTGTGTATCTATAGATTATTCATGGAACCAATTATTTAAACAATTTCACTTCATTTTCTTCCCTCACACTCGTTCACACCCAACAACACACGATGACACACACACATAGAGAGAGAGAGCGGACGAAAGGGAAAAAGTTCGGATTCCATCAAACCAAAATTCGGTTGAGGGAAATCAATTGAAGGACACTTGATTGTCAAACCACCGCGGCTCACCGTCCACTTCACAGCTCATCGCCTACACCTCTAATTCAAATGACCACACACACATACACTTGAGTTTTCAATAGAATTGGAAGTAGAGAGTCACACACACACCACTGTATTGTCTCACTCTTAGTTTTCTCGGTTGACATCGTTTTTAAGCGAGACAGACAGACATGGCGACGACCCATTTTAAATTGGATGTGGATGAGGACGGGATTGTCCATTAGATTGTTATTGTTTTCCCGCCATTCAAAAATGGAAATTTGATTTATTTTGAATTTATGAATCCGTCCACAAATTATTAGAAAGCATCCGGGAAAAAATGGGTGCTGTGTTCACCTGTACCATCATAAAAATCTTTCGGTGCAGCATATCACTGAATAATTGAATATTTTATTTTTGGAAGATTCTAGCACTTGAACTCTAAATGCAAATGACCCCTTAAGGACAAAGCATTCGGATAGAATTGAACCCTGTGAGAATTAAAAGGAAAAAACCTTTCGTTGTATCAAACGAATTAATTGTGAGAGTTTAGAGTACTCCACTGCACAGCTGTTGCAGTGTGTGTGTGTGTCTTTCTCTCTTACACACACGTGTGTCCACGTGCATAAGCCACACATATTGCATTAGATCATTAATTAATCTTTTCATGACGGACTTTTGTACAATCTCAAAGTGCAATTCCACTCTCACTAAAACCCACCACTTTTATCTATTCTGAGTTTGAGACATTTTCGAGAAAACCGCCCCCTGTAAATACTTTCAATCAAAGTCGGGCATACAGAAGCAAAAGTTTCTTTCCTTGCCAGGATTTGTCTGGAGAAAATCTCCTTTCAATTAACCTGAGAAAAGGTAGCTTCCGGGCTTCAAAATCATTTACAGGGATAATGAAACAAAACACTTTTAAAAAGAAAACCCCGGGAGTTTGTGATAGGATTTATGGTATATTGTACATTTTTATTCAGTCAGAAATTCCCAAAGAAATTTCTTACGCTTCTTTTCTTCCCCCCTTTACTTTCACCTTTCAAATCTCACAAAAGCAGAGAATTTGTCAAACTCTCCCTGGGGTTTTCAAAGAGACTTTCTCTTGCTTCTCATCCTTAAGATGTTGTTTAGTTTTCATCCAAAATGTCATGCGTACTTGATGTACATGTTATTCTGTATTGACCTGGACGTAGAATTTTCACATTTCCAAAAACGTAAGTACGTTTTACCCTCCTCTTTCAAAAGATTACCGTCTTGGAGAAAATAGCAGATTTCTCTGAAATCCTCCACCTCCCACTCAAACACACGATGCTGTACTGTGTGAGTGAAAGATTTCTCAAAAATGCTTTCATTCTGAGGGAGAAAGGGAAAAGAGAAAGTCGAGGAGTTCATTGGAATAGAAATAGATAATGCATAAATCCCTTTCCCTTTTCCCCAGGTTCTAAATAACATGACGCACTCTCTCCTGTCTTTGCTCCTTTCACTTTTACTTAAGCTCTTTGACTGTGTCCACTTTCACTTGAGGAAATGGAGAATGGACTCAAGTTGGACTAGAAAGAAAAAAGAAGTCATGATGATGCCTGTTGCTTGTATTCCGCCGCATTCATTCCCACTTTCTCTTTTCTTCTTTTTCAATTGGAAGGGGGCAGAACAAAAGGTTCCATTTTGAAAGAGTATAAAAACGTGTGTGTGGACGTTGCTGTTGTCATCTCTTCTCATATTCTTCTGGTTGTCCATACAGTCATCAGTATCAAGTGGATGAAGCAGATGTGAGAAAGTCACAGAAAGAAAATAGAGCCTCCTCACATTTTTGAGGGGATTTCAAAGGGAAAGTGGACAAAAGAAAAGAAGGCGTGGGTTTTAATTAACCAAGAAAAAGATCATCTTCTTCATCCGCAGAATAAACTCCAGTAGCAGCAGAAGCAGAAGTCTCAGCTGCAAAGTGAAATTCCATGGGTTTTGGTTGGGAATAAACAGCGGTGGGACACATGAGAACATAAAAATACTGAGAGAAAGTGAGAGAGAGACAACAGGGGGAACTGACACAGGGTCACACAGATGAAGAACACACAGTATGTATTTCAAGGGTATGTAATTGTGTGTGTGTGGCGGGTCATATAGAATAGAGCTAGAGAGATGGACAGACACATTGTATGGGTGCTTTATTTAACTTTTGTAAGAGTAAGGGGGCAGGGGTCACAGAAGGACAAATTAAGTAACAAGAATTGTTGGGTTCAGACCAAATATAGAAGTGAATTTGACCAGGGCACGAAATTCAAAGCTGGACGAGTACCATGAACAGAAAGTGTTGCGTGTGAGAATTGATATTTTAACCTACACGGTCTTTTTTGACCAAAAAAAGTTGGCGGGGGAGGACTGAATTAGAAGCCAATGACGTTCTTGTCTTTCTCTTCTATTAAATACGTCAGACAAAATAAAAGAGAATAAAATTTCAGGGATTTTTAATAATCAAATTATGTTTTTTTCTAAAAAAAATGAAAATTGGGTTAGAGAAATTGTTTTTTCCTTTTTCTCTCCTAATAATTTAGATGGATTTTTTTCGGAAAAAGAAAGTTGACTAAAATCTTTCACTAATTAACATGACGTGATATGATGATGGTTCAGACAGTTGTCTAATTGAGTTTTTTTTACAGCGGGTGGAGTTTACTTGTTAAAAGTGAAAGCAGTCCAGTCGAGACGCATTTTTGATTGAGGAGGAGGGATGTAGGTTAATTGAGTGAAAGTACAGCATAACTTGTCCACAGAATGTATGTAGAATAAAAGAGAGGGGGAACAAAAGGGAGTGAAAAAGAGAATTCATGCATTATATTGGCCAAATTGTTTGTTCTTTTCTTTCTCCTTCCTTCCCTTTCTTTTCAGTTTCTGTTGAAAAAACTTTCTCCCTTTTCTGTCTCATACGTATACTTATAAGTGTTCTGGGGGGTTTCTTGTCCTACATTTTTCTCAGAAAAAGACTCGAATGGTTTTCCATGGTAAATAAGAAGAAAGTAGACCTTCTCTTTGTCAAGAAAAAAAGGCATTGATTAAATTAGGAGACAATGGACCTTAGGTACCCCCCTCATCATTCCCCCCTTATAAAGTAGAATTTGTACCTCCATTTTTTTCTCAAAAAATATTTTTAGACATTTTCGTGTTCCCCCCACTTTTGGCCCATTTTTAGCCCCAAATTTTATTGAAAAAATGTTAGAGAAGGTAATTTAACTAAATTCATGATTTGAGCATGCCCAAGCAAAAAACACAAACACCACAATTGACATTGACACATGCACTTTAGACAAAGGACATAAAGACAACGGGCACAATAGAGAATTGTTTAGATAGACACACACACGCACGCACATTAAATGGATTGAAGGGAAGAGATAAATTACGTCCAAATCGGAGGGAGACGTTGAGTAGCTGGACAATTTGTCGGTTGTTGGACAACAGCAGCAGCCGCAGAATTAATGGCGGCTGTATTTGAATTAGCATTGACTGGATTGTCAGTAGTTGTGGTTGTGATGGTGGCAGATGAGGAAATGATGGGGTCATTTCGACGGATGATTGTTGTGAGGGTATTTGTAGTGTACAAGGAGTCTCCTCCTCCATTGGTTGTTGTGGAGAAGCCAAAAGTTGGTCGACGACGATGACCCCGAAGGGGCCAACCTGGAGAAGCGCCTGACGCTCCACCATTACCATATTTGGTTGTCATTGTGGATGACATGGACCTGGGACCATGACCATTGAAGGGAGAGAGAAATGGGAGGAGGAATTTTGGACAAGGACAACAAAAAGGAATGGCCCTACACTTGACTTTGGTTAGGGTTGCTTTGAAAGCGGAACGGAACCGGGCATTGACCCAGGCGTAAATTAGGGGGTTGTAGGTACAGTGGGCCATGGCTAACCAGTGGCAGGCAAAGAAGACGTAGATGAGGTAGGACGGGATTGGAGGGCCAAGGATGTCTGGGACCCAGTCCATGACCAAATTCAGAATATTTATTGGAAGCCACGCTAAACTGTAGCCAGAGCAAACTGCCAGGGTCATGACTACCGTCTGCAAATCAGAGAAGAGGTCACAAATCCAAAAACCAATCATTTTTACTGTAGTAGAAATTCTACTCCACTTTTTTAAATGACAATTTTCGCGTGAAATGTCAAATGGCCTTTGTAGAAGACCAACTGATACTAATGCGTTAAATGGTGGCGGGAAATTTAATAATTGATGATTTTGCTGAAAAAGAATGTCGCCTTGTTTGTTTCCAATTTTTAATGGTTTAACTTTAAAATTTTTCTATAGTTTTTTAATAATTGCATTAAAGTTGAAGAAATTCACACACACAAATTTAATTGGCCATTTCCAAAGTAATTGGAGTGGTGGATTCAACACAGGTCATGCTGTCATTTTCGGAATTTCCCACCGTGTCATTTTCCAGTCGTTTTGATTTCCCAAGAATTCAAGGACTTCTAAGCCCCATAAAAAATTCATCGATGGAGTTGTACACCACAGAAATATATTCCAGGGTGTCATCCGAAATCGGGCTTAATGTTCTGGATAAACGTGTGTGGCTTAAACCAGTGCTTTTCAATCTCCCCCACTTTAAACTTTTTTAAATAATTAAACACTTCCCTTTTTTGGGTCTCTGTTTGTCAGACTGACATTCATCTTCTCTGAGAAGACTTCTCACATCCCCCTCTACGTTAACGAGAGAGAGAGAGAGAGAGAGGGATCTTGCTCATTATATCGGAGGCAAAAGACTTTCCCTGGTTTTGACTGGATAACAAGGATGACAGGGGGAGAGTGACTGCATCTCTTGAATAATAATAATTCTCAGTTTCTTCTCTCATTGTGTGTGTGTGTGAAAAGGAAGGGAGTTGAAATGGAAAAAATCAAAATTCAATTAAGATCTTCCTCAAGGCTCTCCCTCCCTCCCTTGACTTTCACCTCCTACGTCTTCTCTTGTCATTCCACATGTAAATTTAGTCTCTTTCCACTGCACATACGGAAAAATATATTCATCTCACGCTTTCCGAAAATAACGTCCGTCAAACTGAACATTACACTTTTGCCTGGTGGAGCGTGAGACTTTGAAGAAAAGGGATGGCAGAGAGTGAGTGTGTGTGTGTGAGAAGAGAAGGAGAGAGAGAGAGACATCAAAAAATCCTACCCAATTACCAATCTTTTTCCTGGGAAAAGGGCAAAGGAGAAGAATTTGCGTAATTGGTGAAAGAAAAAAAAAGATTTTAACCAATTTTTCATACGCCCTCTACTTCTACTTCCTTCGTTTTCTCTTCGTCATCTTTACTTTTGTGTTATCTCAAATTTTCAAGAATGTCATCCTCCTATCTCAGAAATTTATTTATTCCAGGATAAATGTCAAATGAGGGCGGAAATTTGAGTACGAAAAAATAAATATTAGTGTCATTTTGCAAAAATATTCGTAAATACTGTGTGTGGGGGGCTAATATGTTTGGCCGAAAATGTTTTGTACCGTAAAATATGCAAATGTCGTCCCTGATTATGTGAAACCACTTTCATGGTTAACTAATTCTATTATTGAATTTGTAGTCAATTTGAATCACCCGGGTATTGGATAATGTAATCAACGGACGGGGTTAACTGTTTGTGTATCAACTTTCACTTTTCACGCCGCCTTCTCTAAATTTTTTCAGTCCTTCTTCCCAGATTGTTTGTATTTTTTTTTGTTAAAAAGTTCCTGATTTTTAAAGAAATAATTCCAAAAAAATAGAAAAATAGCACCGGGCTCGATTTACTAATTTTACGGTACCTCCCATTCCCCTCAAATAGGTTTTTGACGTTCCCCTCATTTTTTTATTAGCCTCTTTCCCTTTTTTAAATGGGCGTTTAAAAATACAAAATTTATATTTACAAATTAAACTTTTAGTGGTCCATCATTTTGGAACCATCCCGGGAGATTATATGGCTTGAAAAATTGTGAAAAAATAAAGCCTCACCTCACAAAAAATTCTTTTTGTTTTTGTTTTGCGAGGGAAATTGCAAAAATAATTTCCTTTTGATCCCCTTCCCTTCTTTGTGTGTGTGTGTGTCGTTTTTTTTCATATCTTTTAAAACTGTAGACTCTCCTCCATCCCCATTGCCCTTTCCCTTACTCCACACACACGCACACACACGAGAGGGAGAGAGAGAGAAAAGAGAGGGATAGGGAAAAAAGAACGTTTTGAAGAATATTTATTTTCTTTGAAAGTCATTTCCGTCCTCCTCCTCTTCCTCTTTTTTTCCTCCTCCGGATTTTTGTTTACATGGGGAGTGCTCATCATCCTGAATATCGAACAGGGAGAGGGAGAGAGGAGGAGGACGAAGAGAGGCGGGTATTTTCTCGCTTCATTGCTAACCTTATCCAAACTTATTTTAGAAGTAAAAGAGGAGGAGGACGAAGAAGACGATACGATACGATTGCTCTTGGGTGGAGCCTCACTTTCATTATTTATTATGATTGTGTGTCTCTCAACACACACACAGGCACACACACACATGTACAAACTGGAGTCTAAGCTGAAGTCTCTGTATTTCAATTCATAATATACAATTACATCCACAGCTTTTTTCTGCTGTGATTGCAACTTTTAAAAGTATCCTGACTTCTTCAGAAGGAAATTGTAAACTTTGTACTTGTAGACACACACACACAAGAGAGAGAGGGAGCGGGAGAGAAGAAAACTCTTGTAATATTTGCTACCTTGAAATATTTAATGGTTGACTCTCTCTTGAGCCGCTTGTTGCTCTGTTTATTCAAACCTGCCATTCACAGTCTCCCCCTTCCTACCCTGCCAAATCCTTTGACAGTTTACGTAATACTTCTCTTCTATCTTCATCTCTCCGCACTGTACTTCACTCCAGAGAGAGAGAGAGAGAAAGGAATTTTACAAATTGTATTTTGTAATTTGTACAAAAAAAATTCTCATATTTCTTGGATATGAAAAGCTTGCACGAATTATGGTAATGACCCTTGGAACACCCAGGAATTTTGCACTATTGAATTTGGCTAGCCCACATAATAATAATATCGACTCGGTTTCTCACGGTGAGTGTAGGTCATACTCAGTCTACGATCTGTGTAGACTTTTTCATTTTCACACATGAAAAAGATTATTTGTGCTTCTCCCTCTGCCTCTGCCTGGAGGATAGAAAGAGAGAGTCTCCTATTTTTCGAGTGTGTCTTGTTCATTCGGATATTACTCTCTCTCGTTGTGGCTAGTCTAAACACACACAGGATATTTCTCTCGCTCGCAAGGAGAAAAGAGGCCAGAGGTAAGGAAAATTGAGAGTAAATATGAGTGAGTGTGTGTGTGTCTGGGAGGAGACAAAGAAGAGGCTTATGAAAGGAAAAGGTAAACAAGAGATGGGAAATACTTGGAAAAATAAAATTACTCCATCTCCTCCTCCTCCTCCATGGTGGAGGAGAAGGAGAAAATGTCTTGTTCGGGCATAAATATCAACTTTAAACCCAATAAATCCTAGATTACACACACATACGAGAGAAGAGGAGGGAAGGGTAGGGCTCAGACTATCAGATCCTCCCGAAGTTCCTTCCTTGGTTTCTGTCCCAAGTTAGAAGAGACTCTCCCACGTGTTCTCCTTGTTGGAGAAAATGGGGAGATAAAGAAAGAGCTCTGGTTTTTTTGGACAAAAATTCGGGTAATTCATGGGAGCGTGAGTCATGGTGACGGGATGATGAATGACCCTCGTGTGTGTGTGTGTGTGTTTGTGTACAGATAGAGTGGCCATGAGGTTAAGTAAGATGGACAGAGGGGAAAAAGAGAGTGGCCATGGCCACTCTCTCTCTCTCTCTGGTCCATTAGCCCACTTTACACAGAGAGAGAATTACCCGGGAGTGTCTACAACCAGGTTCTAAGGGTAAATAAACAAGAATTTATTATGAAGAGAGAGGTATTTAGTGGAGTAAGCGTGTGTGTGTGGAATGTAGATGGGAATGAGAGGAAATAATTAAAAGTTAATTATTAATTCTTCTCTCTCTCTCTCTTTTCAAAAGAATTTCATGCTTAAACTCATAGAGGGGAAGTGCCTAATTTTCTCCCGCTCTCCCTCTCTCTCTCTCTCGTGTGTGTGTTGTGTGTGGTGAGGGAAAGCTGACGGGTTGAGGGGGAAATGATTAGGAATTTTTGTTTTTATTTCTTTCCTCTGGGTTCCCAGGGAGAAAGTGAAGAGTTTTCCCTATGAAAGTTTTTGACGGAGAGGGAGGAAGAATGGAGGAAAATATGAAAAAAAAGTGTAATTTCATTTCTCCTCAAATCTCTAGAGAATTCCTTCATAGTCTAACTCTCTCTATACAATTCATGTTCACCCACTCAAAAATAGGATTCCCGGGTAGGAGAAAGAGATAGGGTGTGTGTGTGGATGTGTGATGACGGACGAGTTGGGATTCGAAAGACAGGAAAGTTGAGAATGGGAGTACAGAACAACATTCTCGTACTCAAAATTCCCAAAAAAGTATGAAATCCTCCCTCTGCTATTACATAGACACACCCAGACACACACGCAAATATGAGCGGGTGAATATACATTTGTGCAATATTATTTGATTATCATTTGTATGTCAGTGCACAAGAGAGAAAGAGAGAGAGAGGGAGGACGGAAATTGCGTAGACTTGTACTTTTACCGGCTCTGTCTTTCTAATTCCTGGGACTGAACTGGTGAAAGCAGAGAGAGAGAAAAAAAGGGAATAAATGAATCCCCGGGTAAAGTCGCAATTCTTCTTCCCACGTCCTCATAAATATTTTTATTTTGATGTTGTACCTCAGCTTTGGTTTCCCAGTTCAAAAAATACTTTTTTTTACTTACGACTACCATAATTAGAGGAATAATATCCTGGTAGTCTTTAGGGGGATATAATACCCGGGGTTTTCCCTCCTACAGTTTCTTTATCCAGTCTTTTTTCCAGGGTTTGTAACTAGAATGTGAATTTGTTTTCATTGCGTAAGATTACATTTTGGATTTTTGAAGAACAGTCAAAATTACTTTCACCATCGAGAATTTTTGTAGTTTTAAAAAAAGTCTTGAAAAACCTGACAAAATTTTACAAAATTTGAATTAAAAAAGATCTCAGTGGAAAGAGAAAATTATTTTAGTTGATCGACTTGTGAAAATATTCATATTCCCGACGTATTCAGATCGGGGGATTAAATTGTGGTGATTACGGTACAGAAAACTGAATTTTGTGTTTCTCAATTCTTTGCTTTCATTCCCTTCTGTACTGTTTCTATATTTGTCCCATTTTTTAGAATTTCATTTCCTCTCTCCCCGCCCCTTCTTTATTAACTCCAGGTAAACATCTCCTCCACATCCTCCCAACCTCCAATTTTCTGTTGTACTTACATAAAAAAACTCTTTTACTCACTATGGAAAATTCTTCAAAATAAAAACATTTAATTTTCCCTAGTTTTTCCCATGAAAAATTACGTAAAATTAAATCACGGATTATGTAAAAGACATTGTCTTACATAATCACTTTCCAGTCATCTGACCAGTAATCCAGTTCTCTCTGTCTTCGCTCCCTCATTTCTAAAAATTTTCCATTCTCTATATTCTTCCCAAAACGGAGGAGGAGGAAAAAGGAGAAGAAAAGATACGTTTTTAAGTGGAGAGAGAATTTAAGAATTTTCCAAGTGTTTACATTGAGACACGAGCTGGGTCTCTTTCCTCCTCCTCTTTAAGTGAAGGAGCAAGAGGAAGAGCAGCAACAAGTAGCCCGTCTTTTTCTCTTCTCGTGTGTGTATGAGTGTTCTTTTACGGGAAAGTGGGTAAAAAACAGAGGGAAAAACTCGGGTTGTGTGTGTGGCTGATGATACTTTTTGCTGGTGCTTTTTGAGAGTAGAGTTGAGGGATGCGGGAGATGAGATGCACTCTCTGTTGACTCTTCACACTCTTCTAGGTGTACATGTGTGTGTGTGGGGGGGGGGGGGGGGGGGG
>WJFB01001111.1:0-37559 GCA_009870185.1 Pygmarrhopalites habei
TTCCAAGAAAATGTCGTGCTGGAGGTGTCAGTATCCACGAGTTCCAATTTTGTTGTGAATGAATGCGTTTTATCAAACCAACAATATTCTCCTGTTTGAGGGTTTCCATGAAACAGAGGGGAAGAATGGTAGGGATAGCGTGTTTCTTCAAACCTATTCTGAGTGGCCCTTAACTCGTCATTTTTAGGTGTGAAAATGTGGAACTGAGAATCAGTATTTCGTTTTCCAAGCGTCCAAGACCAATTTGTCCCCTAATTCCCAGTTAAGTACCCTTCGACACTGAAAATTCTGGAAATGAGAATCCTACTAAGTGCTAGTTTCACTGTTCTAACTGTCGTTGTAACTAAGGGGCCTTCAGCTGTAACCTCCGTTTTGAATGCTCAAGAGATACAAGAGAAGAGCATAAACCATGAGAGAGAGAAGGTTTAAGAATAGAAAATAAAAATGTTCTAAAACAACCTTCACACCACCGAATCTTGACACTCTTTTCCATCCTTCCTTCTCCCTACAAACACACACATACACGAAGGCATACTAATAATATATTATGATGAGAGTTTCTTTTATCACAGAGGAAACATTGTGTGTGTGTATCAGTTGTGTGTGTGATGTGTATATGTGTTATTACTCTCTCTCTCTCTCCGCTCCTCTTTACCTGAATCTAATCATGGAGATAGTCTACTGATCATAAATAATCCTCCTCCTCCTCTTCACCCTCCTCTATACACTCCACTCAATAACCATAACACTATTTCATTATTACGACGACCCTGTCAACTTTTCCGGCTCTAACTTGCACACACAATTTATGTTCGCAATGAGGTTGAGGGTAAACTGTTATTTTTCTTTTTTTCCCCTCCTCCTCCACCTTTTTTACTCTCATCCTTCTTTCCACACACATACACACAGAGGGGCTATAGTTTCAAGAAATATATGTGTATAATTCACACACACACATTTCCATGTTTAGTGGGATGCAGAGAGGAGGAGGAGGAGGAAGGATAAAATAGTCAAGGACAAAAAGTGGAGTGAAATCGGGGAGAAGAGAGAAAAGAAAGGGGGGTCGTCATGAAGGGGAGAGAAACCAGGGAGAGAAAAAAGTTGCAGCATAAAAACAGATTTATGCATTGTATTAGGACCCATATAAATTATTGAGTGGAAATCCCATTTTTAGAAAACACATGCACATTCACATCCCCAGTCGAAATTGTGGTGTCAAATACTTTGGCATCATAAAATCCAGACAGAGACAGTTTGAACGGTGAGTCATGTCGAATGTAAATCTCATAATTTTGATTCACGTATTTTTTAATTGAAATCTTTGCACTTGTCTTTTTTCCTCAATTTTTTTGATGAATGGATAGCTGCAGCAAATTTTTCCTCCAAAATCTAACGCTGCAAAAACGTGATTTGAAATCTTGTTTTTTTGAATGAGAAAAAATTTTACACAATTTGCAGAAAAGGCGGCAAAGAAATAGAAAAAAGATGAGACAGAAAAACTTAAAATAATTTTAAACAGCCTCGCCCATTCCATCCATCCAATTTTGACTTGGTTGTGCAAGGCCAAGCTATGATGATGAAGGGTTATGACCAATCAATGCAATAGTCCAGCTCATAAATGCCACCCATTCGTATAGTTGATGTCTCAGGCCAATAAAATACTTTCAACTCTCAACACAACACACACACACAACCTCTTCTGCTCCAAACCATTTTCCCCTTGTACGAAAGTACAGCCGAGAAAAGGGACTTTATCTATATTAATGCAAGAGCATGAACTGTACGATTGACTTTGCTCTTTATCCCAACTATAAATTCCCAACTTGAAACCGACTGACCATCATTGGTATATTTTATGAGGTAGGGAGACCAAAAATATACACACGTGTACATAACGTTACACTGCACAAAACACAACACACACGTTACACACCATACGGCATACGGCACTCATATTTTATGTATGAATTTGAACATGAGTCGTGACAAGCGTTTTATTTCCTCCTCCTCCTTTCCCTTCATTTGACTCTTTCTTTTTACAATTTCCCCGACAACCTGTGCCCTTCCTTACGTGTGTCAGACACTCGGTTGTGTAAGACAACTTTCCCGATATTACCCGTATGTACCCGTGTGTACCCGTGTGTAGTGCACACTTTCAAAATTATGTCGGATTTTCATAGCCAACGACAACGGGATTAGCCATTGAAACAAGACGTGGGGTTCACTGCCATGCTCCTTTTAATTGGGTCAGTGTGAATTGGACTCTTGTTCTAAGAAGGGAGAGTCAAATCTGATTAAGAGAAAAGAAAAAAATAATGTTCTCCAGTCTTCGTCCAATTACTCCGTCAAGAGAGAATTTGAAGTGAGGGAGAGAAAAAAATGCAATTTTGACCAAACTGATTAGATGAGAGTGATACGACTAGAATTTTGGGGGGAGAAAGTAAAATAAAAAAATAAAATTATAAGAAATCCGATTAGATGTTGTGGTTTTTTTGTTTTTTTTGTGGGTCAAAAGGTGATTAGAATAAATGAAAAAATGGAATAAAACCATGAAAGCAGGGATAAATTATAGACTTCCTCCTCCTCTCTCTTTCTCTTTTCTCAAGCCTTGGAATTGGTAAGTATATTATGATGATTATGACTTTATATACATTTTATTATTTATTACATTAATATAATCATTATTAATACTCCACCACTTACTTTTCTCTCCATAGTTTATGACTTTCAAGGAGGGGGGAGGAAAACAGGCAGGAGTGTGTGTGTGTTCAAAAAAGGTATATTATGAAGAGGAGAAGAGGAAAAGGAGGAGAGAGTCCATGTCACACACACAACAATTTAATAACATTGCTTATTTTATTTTATTTAGCTAAAACCTTGTCGTCCTCCCCTCCTGTCCCCTCCCGTGTGTGTGTGTGTGGAGAAAGCTGTAACGGACTAAAAGTCGGGGAGACCGGATGACCATTTTGGTCATTCCACCGTATCTTAATCGAGCAGGCGAGCAGGAGGGAAATAAATATGAAACTCCAAACCACATTACCACCGCAGATATGAATCCAACTACTTAATGCCCGGTCGGTTGCCTGGCAGTGGCGGGTTTTTAGCTTTCCACCGGTCTCTCTCTCTCTCATAATTGTTCCTCTGGTTATATTGCTCCTCCACACTCTCTCTCTGTCTCCATCTCTTCAAAAGCTTTTCCATAAATCCAAAAGTGTAGTAATCATACGGCCGTAAGGAGTAAATCATAAATATTCCAGAATTTTCAAATGGAGTCACAGGGAGGAAGAGTGAGAAAGAAATTAGGACCCATTCATCACTTTTTATTAATGGACGTTTCAGTCTACAAAATGGACATTCAATTTTACATTTTTGCTCAACTTTGACCAATTTGCCGACCATTTTTTTTGTAAAAAAAGTTTGAATATATTCAGACCCGAAATGTAATTAATTGTAAATTTGGAAAAGATGGAAAAAGAATTTTTAAAAAATGGATAATCAATGAAATATAGAGTCCTTCCTCCACACACACACGCAGACACACGTAACGTTAGTGGGTAGATCCTCGTAGTCCCGGCTGAATCAGAAAAAAAGTAAATTAATATCTATTTAACTAAATTCAGATGTCTAGCCGTTGAGGAGGAGCTTCGGTTTACTCTGTACACTTTTCGACGAGTCGATTTATCATAATTTGACTTCCAGGATGGCGTAATTGCACAGTCCTCCTCTTCTTCTACCTGCTCACACTAAACACAGTCAAAAAGAAGAAGACTCCTCATCACCTCCTCTCCTTTTCTCCCCAAAGTCTCCCTCAATCCTCATAGACACACACACCGAGACATACACACACAAACTTTATGATAAATGAAGGTAGAGAAAACCCCTTTTTCCCTTTCTCCTCCTCCTCATTCTTTTCAATCATCATTTTGACGGAGCCACCTGAAAAGTCTGGGAAAAACCAACACAAATTATTTTTCAAAAAGTTAAACTCCCTATCTATAGTTCCATGTCTAATGCCCATTTTTATTTTTCCCCTGTACAAAACACACCAGTCTCCTCTTCTTGAGCATCCAATCTCAGCCCTAATTAAGAACTCCTGAGTGGAGCATCATTGATTATTATACCCATTGCACCTAATTAAATTTCCACTCATTAGCGTTAAACAATTATTGTAGGACAATTTGAAGAGAGCATTTATTTTGAAAATTAGATTTAGAAATTTAAATGGCAGAAAAGTGTACGTTAAAATATTGTGAAGAAAGGAGAAAGACATACATGTATTTTGAAATCAATTCCTCTACACTCCACATTTGTATTACAATGGGTGCATGTCCCTGCATGTCAATTCCCGGTGAAATAATACTAATGCATTGCACACACTCCTTTTTTGTTCGATGAAAAGTGACGCTTCTTTCTACACAGAAACAAAGGACTGGAGGAGGATGGAGGAAGAATGAACTCATGCTTTTGACAGGCTCAAAGGCGGCGTTTTTTAAAATCCGTTAAATGAATTTAGCGCATAGACTTGACTCCCTCCTTCCTTCCTCTCTCTTCAAATCAACCACACATACAGTACACAAACAGCACACACACACACAAAGTCAGGGTAGAGGAGCTCCGAAAAGAAATTAGAATTCTATCTTCCAATTTCTGTTGAATGGAAGGCGAAGGAGGAGGAGGGGGGGAGGGGTATGGGAAGAAGAAAGCGACGTTCCAGTTTCAACTTCCATCCTCTTGACGACTTGAATATTGCATTACCATGTGCCCCATAGACATTGTGACGGGTTTTGACATGCCAACCTACTCCCTCCCAGTCACCCCCTCGTCAACTCAAATTCTGTCCTCTCCGCCGTGTACTTCCCAAGTCTCATACACAAACACACACCAAAGCCCAGTCCATGACGACGACGACGACAAGAGGTTTTGACGTGAACGCTCAATTTTTAATTTTTCTTAATCCCACTCCCATTCCCCCCTGGATCGTCACACCATAATCAAAATCAAGAGGAGTGAGTGAGTGAGTGAGTGAGTGAATGGTGGTTCCCTTATTGGTTTTCCCATTTAATAGAAAATTAATTTATGCTTCCACACAATGAATAATTCCAAAACTTCTTCAGTTCCATTTCCGCCTTCTTTCCCCCTTGTATCAAAGTCAAGGGAAAGGGACAAGGAGAAGGGTAGCAGAGCGCTTACTCCGATATCCAATAGAGAGGAGAAGGAGGGGAGAAATTAATTGAATTCATCCGACAGTTGAGGAAGACGACGTTAAAAATCAACTGTCAATTATGAACAGCTGTCATGCTTATCCGGTGACTTTGAGTCTATTGTCTTTTATTTTTTCAGGTTATTAGGTTAATACGACATTGTGAATTGATGGTGAGCAAATACCATAACTCCCCCTTCTCTTCTCTCTCTTCTTTATTCACACTCACGAACTGGACCGGATGGTGACAGAAAGGAACAATACGTGTATATTGACACATTGTTCTGTGTTGTTTGAAAAAAAATATTATGCAATGACGGGTTTCCCTTTCTAATGTACGACGCTGATTTTCATGGCGTCAGGTAAGTCTTCAAAAAAAATTTCACAGGACTAATTTTTAATTGATTCTTAGATGAGGGTGTAAAAAACAAATATATACAACTTTACATATATTCAGTAAAGTGCATGTAAATGTGAATAATTTTTTACACTACTTCTTGTGAGAATTTATTGTGAATTAAAATAGCAAATTAAAATAGCATTTGTCAGGTTGAAATTTACCCGATTCGGTCATTGTAAAACAATTTGTAATTCACCTTCCTTTTCTTAATTGTATTCTTAATTTTATTTTTAATTCTACATTCACACAGTATTCTGAATGTGTACAGTACAATTTCAAATAAACAAGAACTTTTCATCCATTTTAATAGTCCCAAGTAAGATGGAAAATCAGGGACACGAACTCTTGAAAAAGGGGTGGTTATAGAATTGGAATGTTCTTACACAAACCGCCGTGTCGTGTCTTGTCTGTGTGTGTGGAATGAAAGGAGACACGAGTGAATTACACAAGTTACACGGCAGACGGCTTTTTGGTTTGGAACAGAAGGAGAAGAGAAGAGAAGGAGTGAGTCCGGGAGAAGATGTGAGTTTGGGAACAAGAGTCCTTGTCATGTAATTCTGTGAACGGAGTCAAAGAGGAGGAGGAGGAGGATGATATAGTCAATTGACTTGATGGTTCTTGTCCTTTCCACGCTCTGCCTTCATTGTTTAGCTAATAAGTTGGGAATGAGGCAGCAAAAGCAAGAGCCAAATCATCATCCAGTCATCATCATGATTCTCTCCACTCTTCTCTTCTCCCCTGCCAAACCTTCTCCTCTTTCTCTCTCTCTCTCCCCATCAAAGAATTGGACCACACAAACTGAGACACATTCACTCTCTCTCTCCTTCTCCTCCTTTTACACACCACCGTCAAACTATTCAACATCTCATCTCCCTCCCCTCCTCTCCAATATAAATAGCCCTAGTCTTTCTCTCTCACTCTCAACTTAAGTCTTTGAGAATGAGTCAAGATCAGAAGCCGGCCGCCACACACACAAGAACAACAACACCATCAGCAAAACCTTCTCAAAGATCATCCCCATCGTTTCCCCACACAAATACATACAACATATATTCCTTTTGCTCTTACTGATTGTTGATGTATTGAGCCCACTATTTTTTTATCCCAACTTTTTTCACAACCCAAGGAGCAACAACATTGAAAATAATTTTTTTCTCTCTTTCGTTCTTCAAAGCTCAAAACGATTCAAAGGGAAAAGTAAAAAAGGAGAGGAAACATCGTTCCTCCATTCACATTACTACATTATTGTCTATAGGATGATGATGCTCAGATTTTACACACAAGCATATACACACACAAACTCCCAGGATAAAAAAATTCTTTTGGGTTGCATAACGAATCTTGCAAATGCATTGACTCACAGCTTCATCTTGTACAGTACAAATGAATAGTAGTCTCTTTACTCCAGTGTAATCACAGAGAATGGGGATATGGAGACGGGGAAGAACATGATCAAGAATAATAAATGTGGACATGGAATTGATGCATTTTTACATTTATTAATCATCAGTCCATCCGTCTTACTCTCTGTTTTCCCCGCTGTTCTTGTTGTCCTCCTCCTGTTGCTTCTCCTCCTCTTCCTCCTCTACTTCTACTCTTGTTTGCGGGTTGGACTTTTACAAAATGCTCACTCCATTCCATGCAACTTGTATTCATCCATTAAACATGATAGGCTGGTGAGGATTTGAGCCTCAAGTCAAAAATCAGTCTTTCTCTCTTCTCTCTCTCATTCCATTTTTCATTCTCCTCCAGCTTCCCTCTATTTGTGTGTGTGTGTGTGTGTCTGGGCTGTCTGAGCTGCTTGTCATTTCGCTTTGCCAAGGAGCCGCTTCTTTTTCTTCTCTTCCGATCCCCCCTCTTCCCTTTATTTACTGATTAACTCACGTCTACACTGTTTGTTAGCTTTTACTTTGTGTCTACCCACCCCCAAACTCCCTCTCTCAATTCCTTTATTGAGCAGTATGTGATGATTGGTTCGAATTATCTTCCCTCTCCCTCTCTCTCTCCAAAAAATCTTAAAAGGAAAACTAAATCATGGCATGAGTTCCAGCTTCTTCACTTTTTTCCTGCCCGGCGAAAGGCAAGAAATTTTTTTAAAATAATAAAAGATTGTTTTCAATAGGAGGGAAAGAGTTGGAGAGAAATGGGAGGGAGGGTACATTGATCAGTCTTAAACATTGTCATTAGCAGAAACTCTGCCTTGGAATCATCGTCCTTTTTTGGGTGAACCACACAGTATTCAATTTGAACAAGCGCAGGCACAAATCACATACACACAACTAAAAGAGAGAAGAAGAGAGAGAGAGAGATGGGCTAAACAATTGGTTTAATTTGAACAGAGGTTCCAATTTGGAGTATTCATGTTTAAAGCTGTCATTTTCAAACGCTCCCTCCCTCCTCCTTCTTCCTCCTCATAATTATTATGTAGTAATAATAGTGGAGTTTTTTTACAATTGACTCTCCAGAGATTCTCTTCCAGATTGATATTTAAGACGTTGTCTTGTGTACTGGCACTGGGTTTTGGGGTATTTGAGGGCGGGTGAGGAAGGAAAGAGAAAGACAAATTATTGTATTATCATTTTGTGGGTAATCAACTCAGTCTGACTACTGAGCTCTTCTTCATCCCTCTTCAATTAAAGACAATGATAGTCGTTTGGTTATAGGAAGGGAGGGAACTGAAGGGCTCCTTTCTCCACATTTAATGAAGGAGTCCACACACACACTCTCTGTTGTATGTCTGTAAAATCATTACATAATTTGTATGCTTGTAGACACAAATTATTTTTGGAACAGTGGAACACTGGAGCCATGTATCCTCCTTGGGTTCCGCCGGGCGTCCTTCCTACTTTCTATTAATCTGTTTTATAAATTTCAATTGTAATTGAATCCACAGATCCATCTTGATTGGTATTGGGAGAAAGATGGAAAAAAGGATACGTGTCACATGACGAACGACTTGGACGACCCTGTGTGAAAATGAATCCAATATATGAAAAGTGGGGGAAACATTAGACACACCAAACAACACAGAAGAGAGAGAGAGAGAGAGAGGAAGATAATTCTTTTTTCTGATACTCCAGGGGGTTGGGAGGGAAAGGGGCTTAATTGCGCCCATAATTTGACCTCGTGGGGTTGTGCTTGTCACGGACAGACAGACAAGCAGCCAACCTCCTGCCATTTAACCATTATTGTCCGCTCTCTCTTTCTCCCTCTCTCTCTTTGCACAATAATAGCCAAACAGGGGGAAAAACAGTGGAACAGTTTGAGGACATGTCAAATTTATTTCCTTATCTTTCCCTCAAAATCTCCACCTCTACGTCTGTTCGCTATTCTCTCTCTCTCTCTCTTTGTGTTCTGTGCCGGGTATTTGGCCCTCCAGGAAAATTTACAGCCGTACTAATCCATTATACCATTATATCACATTATGGCGTGCTTTCTAACGGATTCCTGGAGAAACTAACGAGAATGGCAATTTTCATCTTTCATCTCTCTCTCTTTTTTAGCTGTTGCAGGAGTGCCCTGGAGTGCAGGGTCAAGGGTTCACAGTCCCCGCAGTCAGTGGCGCTGTGTTTTGTTAAACTGAAGATTGGTGTAGTAGAGAAATATGGGTGTACAAGAGAGGAGGAAGAGGAGGGAGGAGGAGAAGGCTAGTAAAAAATGTGGAGAGTAGGAATAAATGATAGTGACATGGCAGGAGGAGGCGAGACTTTTGAGAATTTATTGGGTGAGACAAGAGGTCACAATTTAAAGGAGGATAGGGGGATGGCTGACATTCCCTCTATAAATTATTCATCTTTCTCGGTTTGTTTGCCACCAAAGAATTTAATGAGCTCTCCACACTGCACCAACACACACACACACTTTCCTACACACATGCACTGAGCACTACACTTGCTTCTTTACTCCAACCTCAGCCTCACATTCTCCTCCTCATCTCCTCTTCTCTTATTTATGAGTCAATGCAGCAGCAGCTCTCTCTCTCCCTCTCATCCTCGACTAAACCAAAAGCATCCCTGTCCATATAGCCACATCATCTCACCACACAATTATATAATCATATCATCCAATCCTCCTTGTGTGTGTGATTGTGTGTTTAGAGACCACAGTCCATATGCAAGGGAATTATAATCAGTACCCGGCGAAAAGGTTCCTCTCTATCTGTGCGTTTGTGTGTGTGTGTGTATCTCCGTTTTGATACGGAAACATATAAATCCAAAGAGTGATGCCAATGCCGCTAAAGGGATGGTTATTTATTTATCATTCAAGTCGTCCTCTCCCTCTGTCCTTTTAATCCTCCCATGATGTCCCATTATATTACATCATTCTCACTCCTGTCCAGTCACAAATGTCGACTCCTCTGGACACTCCACACACACAACTTTAGTTGCCCTTGCCATGTAGGGGGAAGGATGGATAATATTTTATTTTATATTATAACAACTTTGCAGTAAACCCATCAAATCTCTTTTTTTCTGATTCACCCATCGCAGCTTCATCTTATCTTTGTTCCATACATTTCCCTTCCAACCTCTTCCTCTCTCTCTCTCTCTCTCTCTGAGTCAGAGAGAAGTTAATGCAAAACTCTTGTCTTGTCTCAACCTTCTCTCTCTGGTAGTAGATGAAGGGTGTGTGTGGTGTGTGATAGTGAGTGAGTGTGTCATAAAAATCCCTGTGATTTAATTAGAATTTGCTATTGATAATTCTCCACTCCGCCCAGCCACTCATCCATCCAAAAACAATAAAACAAAATTTTTATTGACCCTCGTGCCTACTCATCCTAAACTCTTTTCCCTATAACTACTATGTACTATGTCTTGGCAAGTTTTTTTTTACAAAAAGAAAGAAAAAATAGGAACACATTGAAAGAATCAAGTTTAAACTTGAAATTTGCGAAACACAAAGAAAAAGAGAAGAGAGAGAGAGAGATTGGAAGTTATAAAACTGTCGGATTGTAAACAATATTTTTGTTAGTTATACAGTCTAGTTTTATTTAGTCATCTCTCTCCTCCTTTACTTCTTGAAACAGTTTACAGTTTTATGGTACGTATAAATTATTTGCCAAAGTACTTGTCTCCCTATCTTTTTTATTTCAGATCCCTCTTCCTCTTCTCTCTCTCTCTTCACTTTATTCATGGAATAATAATTATGATGGTGCTGAGACCTGACTTGAATTTCCCTGATTCACATTTACGTTTATTACGTTAACAATTGTGACGCCGAGACGTGTCTGTGAGGATGAGAGAGAAAAAGAAAAAAAGGATGAGAACCAGTTAATATATTGCACCTACTCAGCACTCTTCAATCCAAAAATTTTTGTTGAAAACAAATTAAATCTCTTTCTTCTAAATATGTTGATGACTGCGCACATTACATTGTGTGTGCAAAAAGTTAAGATTCGTCTTTTTTGGCTGACGTGGAAAATAAATTTCCAAGTAATTTTTCCATTACGAGTCTCTCTTTTTTAGGAATTCTCAACTTCTCTCTTTCTCTCTCTCTGTATAACCACTGTAATGATGACTGGGAATTAGATGGGATGAAAATGAATGCGGAAATATAAAAAGAGTTAAACATGTGACATGCAAAGCAGTACGTTCAGTTTCACTACAGAAAGAGAACGCCAGACGGGGAGGAGGATCCATAAAACCGAGCTCGGAGAGAGAGTGAGAGAGAAAACCCGACTTTATCCTCATCAACCCATGACTATCAAGGGACTTACAAGACGTGTGTGTGAAAAAGATTTTAGAGCAAATTGAGGACAAACACAACTTTCGTCTGCACCACAGTAACTGTCGTGTCTGGTTGTGACTTTGTGTGTACAAAAATGGAGAGGAAAAATTATGAGCCCACATTGCGGTGCAGTGGTGCAACCCATCTCAGTGCAGTGTGTAAAGTGCACAGTGCATACTGTAATGCAATTTGTATTTTGCAAGTGCATTACTGCAGCGTCAGGACGAGAGTACATTTTTTTTTAAAGAAATACGACTATACAAAGTATGCGGGGAAGGGAAGAAGGGAAGAAGGAATGAAATGAATAATTTTTTCTTGGTGACTTCAACTCTACGAAAATTAATCTTTGACTTGCTGCCTCCATTAGCTGGGGAATGAGGAGAAGAAGTAAAGAGGAGAAAATAAGTGACATTTTATAGGGCGAGGAGTTTTTGAAAATTTTTAAGACTCTCTCTCTCACTCAGAGAAACATTTCCTCCCGTCAAATCACGTCTCTAATGCAGTCTTCTTCTGCTCTCTCTGATATTTCTCACCACCCACTCCCTGACACACACAGACACACACACACGGGAGAGAGAGATCATAGAAAAGTGTGGGGAAGGAAGAGGAACCGAAAACATGGATTCGATAGACAGGAAAAAGAGATGGAGAAATTTACAAGTCACTTTTTGCGAGCAGACAACGTCAAAGCTTCTCATCTGTCTTTCCTACTTTCCAATCATGTGAATTTCGTGAATTTTTGTAAAAAGAATATTTCTTGACCTTGCTTTTAGTGATGCGTGTGTGTGTGTGAATTGAATTTTGTACACAATTCTCCAATTTTGCATCCAGTTACTCTCAATTTTAATTCTCCCGTTTTTCTTCTCCGTTGACTTTCCCTCTTTCCCCATTCTTCTTTATATTTAAACTTTAGTTATGAGTCTCTGGGGGAAATCCACCTACTTAACATGTTAAGTACTATTTTTAATTGGAATTCTAAATATTAATGTCATTCCCTCCATTTCCCTTCTCTCTCTTTCTCCATTTCATGCATACAGGAAACAGTATGTGCATCTACCCACACTCTTCCATTCGTTCCCCCATCTCATCCCATCCCAGCTAATAATAATAAGAATAATAAATTACAGAGTCAAATGAATCTTTCCAATTTTATGGACTCTTTTCTCTCTCTCTTTCTTTCTCTCTCTCTTACGATCTCCCGATTACTTTTCCAATTTCAAAGCCAAGCCAAGGTCTTTCAAAAATAACTTGGATCCGAAGAATTCCCCTCCTCCAAAAATACAAGTACAAGTTCAAAAATACATCCCCCTGCACTGTGTACATTTTCCCTCCGATTGAGGCCAGTTTAAATTAATCATATTAAAGAAAAACAGACTGAACGTGTCTTAAAGGAAACATGTGGAACCACACCAGAAAATGTGAGGCACAGAGGGAAAGAGGGCAATTTCATGGAGTAGTGCTGCCGAGACTAATCTTGATGGACCCAACAATCAACAATCCGATGGGGGACACTGAGAGCGTTCCTTCGGAGAGTCGGAGAGAGAAAGGAGGGGATGAAGGGGGAGGAGAAAATGGGGATTTAGAATGGAAATGAATGTTTATGTGACGACAACCCGGGTTTTTTCCATTTGAACTATGACTTGGGGTGGGGATGGAGAGAGAGAGAGAGTTTTTAAGTGAACCGTAGTACAACACAAACTAACATGAGGCTCCTCAAACAGACACACACACGTAATACTCTACCTTATGTCCCTCAACAGAGTTTCACTCCATCTCAATCTCAGGGAAATGTCGTTGTCGTTCCCCCCTCTCTCTCCTCAGTTACATAAAGCTTTACCCTGAAATCAGTTTAAATGTAAGAAAATACATTAGAGGATTATTTGAGCAGAAAAAGAGTCTTTCTTTTTGTGTCTGTTTGAATGACATGTATATAGGGAGATTTCTATTTGTGGTCTATACTAATATAGGGGAGCGAGGGCTGTGTTGGGTGTGTGTGTGTGTGTGTTTCTACACTCACATAAAAATGGTGACGGTGATGGAGAAACTGTTTGTAAAGTGGAGGAGAAGTGTGCGGGAAGTAGGCACATGAGAATCATGGATTCAACTAAATGAGAGGATATCTGTCTACTCTATTCCTCTCCCTTTCTTCTGTATTCCATGTACAAGGGAAGAGAGAGAGAGAGAGGATTTTCAATTCCACCGTCTCTTCTAATGTAGCTCTAAGTATATGTTAGGACTGACAAGGATGGCGAATTATGCCTTGCTCCTCTGTCACCCCCGTCTACATCCATCCTTATACTGTGTGTGTGTGTTCTCTCCCTATTTTTACACTAGCAGTACAGAGTACAGGGGAGTGATGTGTGTGTGCTTCTTTCATCTTCATTTCAATT
Organism: Pygmarrhopalites habei; assembly: GCA_009870185.1. NCBI lineage: Eukaryota > Metazoa > Arthropoda > Collembola > Symphypleona > Arrhopalitidae > Pygmarrhopalites > Pygmarrhopalites habei. Next base: position 13,718 of record WJFB01001111.1, read on the forward strand.
CTGTTCAAACTCCTTTGGTTGAGAGAGGGATACAGAAGAGAGTAAGAAGGAGGATCTCCATGTATTTTGGATTCAGTGGGAAGTTGGTTGAGTGAGTGAGGATTAATCCTCCGTTGTTGGTGAAAAGGCTGTGTGACATGATGGGGCTTGGAAATTTGCACATTGTATATATAAATCCTGGGTTTTTTGGATACTACAGACATTTCTATCTATCCCTTCCACTCCTCCATATGTACGTGTGTACTCCACACACACACACACGTATATATGTACACACGCTGTCTCTCAGACATTTACATTTTTATTACATCATTGACCCGGATGTTTTTAATGGGAATCAAAGGGAAATCACATCTCTTTTACCCTCATAAATTCTTTCCAAATCCTTCCAGCTCCACACACACTTCCCTCCTCCTCCTCTTTACTCTTTTAGAAAAGTTTTTGTTTTGATCCTCCTCTCAACTTCATTTGCATCTTTTTTTTCCCTGAAGCCAGAGCAGCAGGGGAAAGAAAAGGAGGGAAGGGAATTTTTGAACATTCTTTCCAAAATTGCATTATTATATGGAAAATGTTGGGAGAAAAATAGGTGACAGGGAATGACAAGTGTGTGCCTTTTGGTTTTGGTCACACACACACATAATGTATACAGGGAGACAGAGACACAACAGAAGGGAAGAGAGAAAGTTGGAGACATGAAAGTATTAGGCTGTCAAGCAGGCCATGTTCTGCCGTATGATTCTATTTGCTTTTACCTCCTGTTTGATGAGTTGGAAGGAGGAGGATAAATGAGATAATAATGATGGTGAAAGGTCCACCGTCAAAGTCACATTTGTAGAGGCGGACAAAGGAAGCGGAAGTCTGAAGAGTACCCACACACACACACACGCAAGTGTGTATACATACACTACACACACACGCGGATATATCATGTCTAGCTTTTTCAGTCTCCTCCAGTTCCCTTCCATTCTCTCCACTGCTCCCACTTTTTTTGTCAACAGACATTGTGAAAGGAAAAAAACTTTGCACAGACACACACAGTGTGTGTGTGTGTGGAACTCACACACTGTATAATCATATTAGAGCTGTCGAGGAAGTGGAACGCCAATTGTGAACTGGAAGCTGACATAGGAGGATTAGGTCCTTCTGTGTGTGTATACCTTGGCTATTTTTTGCCTAACGTAAAAATAAAGACTGTGCGGTTTCCCTCCTCCCTCCTTCACACACACACTCTGATTTTTCCTTTGGCTTCGTGTGCGGCGCAAAATGTTGTGTGTGTGGGATTGTGTATGGGAGAGCAAAGTACAGGAGGAGGAGAGTGGAGGGTGGGAGAACATTCATCAACCATTGATTGGCATGTGACACCAGAAGTGATAAATGAAAGCAGCTCGCTACACCGCCTCAACATTCACAGTACACACACACACACTAACACTCAACTAATCTTTTTGCAAGGCAGTAGCTTTTTCCCTCAGTCTCAGCCTGCCTTCCCCCTCCTTCCTTTTTATGTGTGGTTTGTGTGTGTGTCATAGAGAGGCTTTCATAATGTCAGCCGTTCCTTTCATACCCACATCCTAAACACGCAGAGTGGAGCCCTCCAATTTTTTCTCTATTATGTATTATTCTTTGTCTCGGCCAGTTTTTTTGATTGTTGGTCTTTGAGAAGATGCTGTTTAATTTGACCTCCGTAATCCCTCTCTCTCTCTCTCGCAAATTATAATGATTTTAACCATATCTGTAAAAGGTAGTTTGGGAGAGGAAGAAAAAATTTTTTTTAATGCTAATTAAATGGCTGAGAGGGTTTGTCCTTCCAAATTACGAGAGAAATAATCGTGGAGATGGAGTGAGTGATATGAAGAAGAAAGAGGGAGAGAGAGACAGGGAAGAGAAGAAAGGGAAAATTACAAAATCAACTGAAATTCTCCAATTAATCGTGTCCAAAGTGAGTAAAGGGGAGTTCAGATAGCAGAGAAAGACTTTATTGGACACACACATACACAGTCACACACAGCCGTGTTTGTGTGTGTGTGGTTGACTCAAAGTTTTTTGATGATGATGGTGTGGAGTGTTGGTCGTAATATTATAATAATAATTTTTTTCTTATATAATGTCTACACACACACACAATTTTTTTTCGTAGGAAGAAAAGCAAAAAAAAATATTTTACGACCCCTCCTCCTCCCCCTCCTCCTCTTTCCCTCCTTTATAATCTAAAGTTGACAGGGTGTAAATATCACATAATGGTTCATAATCATACGTTCTGTGTTACCATTCCCACTATTTGCTCAACTTTTTCTTCCTCTCTCTCCTCCTGACTCCAAAAAGCTTTCATTATGAGACTGTTGCATGCAAAGCACATTTTATTACCAAAAATTCCCAACACGGAAAAAGATATTTAATCATGACTCCTTCGTTTAGTTTTTTTCTCTCTCCCTCTCCCTCTGGTCTTTCTTTATTGTGGTGCACTGTGTGTGTACTGTGTGTGTGTTAAATGTAACATGGAGTGTACATATCAAATGGCTTGTCAAATCATAAATAAAAAAGGAGTGAAGGATAAAGAAATGTATAATCCTTTTTGTACTGTTTCCCAACTTTATTATAATTATTGAGTGTCCGTGTGTGTGTGTGTCACACAACACACACAAAGCGCATGGACTATTGACGGAGAGAAATGTGAGTGTAAATATAAATAAAAGAAGGATGGATGTTTTGGGAGAGAAGTGTGGAGATGGATTGATCCAGTTAGTGATATATTTGCTCCTCGTTTGTCTCTCCCACTGTCTCCCCCTGTCTCTCAACGTTAGAACGGATGAGATAATTTTGATTTGATGTTGTTGTTGTTGGGAAGATGTAATTTCCTTCCATTTAATGTCAGCCCGTGTGTGAGAGAGTGTTTGGATGTATGGGAAGAGAGAGACGTACATACAGTGCAGAGGCGGTTTTGGTGTTCGTGTGTGTGTGAGAGAGGAGTGTGTGTGGGGGGAAGAAATGTGTTAGCATCTATGCTTATGAGATTGATATTATTAGATTATATGTGGCTGTGCAACATTACTTATTACATTTGGCTGTTTGGGACTGACTGACATGTAAAATGTGAGTCGAGTCAACGAAACATAAAGTAGGAGAGAAAGAGGAGGGAGAGAGAGAGAGTTGTGAAATACAAATAGCTTTGCAACTGAAAACACACACACACATGAAACACACTCTCACACACACTCACACACACACAGGAAGGATAAGGAATAGGGGACCAAAGAGAGTTACATGACATAAATATTGGGCGCCGGGTAGCGGGGGGAACATTTGCTAAAATATTGTCACAACTTGTATGTCTTGGTCTATTTCGATCGCAATTTATCGTCCGCCTCACCATACAGACCAAGATTAATCGAGAGAGTTGAAATTTCCACTGTACATTGCAGTCATCTGGATAGACTCTAAATTCTTTTTTTTTTTTATCTCCAGTCTTGATTCTATCCTGATTATCCTTTCCCTTCTCCTCGTCTCTACTTTTACTTGTTAACTTCATCTTGATTTCACTCCTCTTCTTCTCTCTGTCTTGCTCTCCGGGAATTTTATCTGTACACAAGGAACATGGATCTTAGAGGGGGAGATGGGAACTCAAGTATATTGTCACCTTTGATTCTTTCTCAGTTAATTAAAGTCAGATATAAATACTTTTTTGTGGACACTTCATTTCCTGGGAGCCCTCAACAAAGAAAGGGCCTTTGATTTTTCAAAAGTTTCATTTGTTTGCTGACAAGAGTACAAGGATCGCTAAAGAGGTTAATTGCATGCAGGAATTTGTAATGACTGGAATAATCATGAAACTAATTTTCAGTTCAGTGTCCTCGTCTTCTCATCTTTGCAGAAAGATTTGATCATTCAGTCTCATTTATGTCAACTCTCAAGTATTACAAAATGTTTCGAATTTTAGATGGTTAAATTTCCCAGAATTTTTCGTGTTAAAACATTTTTAGTACTCTTCTTCAACCTTGTATAATTTCCTTTACAGTATCGCCTCCCTAAATTTTAATTTTACACTGTGTATCTCAAAGCTGGTGAAAACTAGATGGTTTTCCCCAGTTGCTCCTTTTTTCTCTCCTCACTTCATTCCTTCATTGGATTTTTGAAAAAAACAGTTTTGAAAACCCTTTTTTCCTCTTCCATCACATCATTGTAAATTCCCTCCACACACGCGTTCACCCTCCTGACACACGCACACTAAAACTTGTCAATTGTTTTTCTTCACTTCCTCCCCCTCTTCCTTTCCTATTGATACTTAGTCTCCCTAATTTAATGTACCAAAATACGGATGAAATAAAAGAGTTCCTGAAATATGTCTCCCATCCCCCATTTCTCTCAAACATCGTAAAAATCCACTCTGAGCCTCCTCCAAAACTCACTTTCCTCCATCCAAAAATAAAAATATTTCTCATTTTTAATTCCTGCTCAAATCCATAAAAATCCTCTTTCACAAGAGCCCACATTCTTCGCATCCATGTTACACGCAGTCACCCTCACACACACAGTCAACACTACGTGAATAGCATTAGAGCGAGAGGAAGTGATATGTGTCATGTTTTGAGTCGAAAATCTGTACGATTTAATATATAATCGTATTTACAAATTAGCTGTTGTGTCGAGAGCGTGTGTTTGAGTGAGAGTGAGTGTTGGTGTGTGCCTCTACACTATACATGTGTTGTGTGGAGTGAGTGTGTGTGATGCGCTGAGCTTGAAATATTCAGCAAGGCAAAAAAAGGGGGAAAGAGGGGAGAGAGAACTTCTTCGCTCTCTCTCTCTCTTCGCACTCTCGAAAAGAAGTCCTCATCGTCAGTCTCTCCGACACACTCAAGCAGTACAGATCGTCTCGTTCCTCGCACATCGAATAACTCCCGTACGTACAACGTTCGCATTTTGAAAATCCAGTTTTTTTTCACTCTACTCGAACAAAACTCCGCTTAAACATTTCAACTCATTGTGACAGGTGTGTAGATTGAGAAGTGTGTGTGTGTTTCCACTCACTGTGTGGTTGTTCTTGTTTTTTTGTGTTGAGAAAATTCTGTGATTGAATTTTTTCCCTTCTCAGTGATTATACGATTATCAAGAAGGGAGGGTGAAAGGGAAACAAGGAGAAAAAAAACAAGTGGTTCGTGGCACTCTCATCGACGCATCGCACATTTATGACGAATCTGTCAATCACACAAACTCCTTCATCCTTTTTTTTTGATTTTTTAATCTGATGTACTGAGGAATACGAAGTGTGTTCATACCTGCAAACTGTTCACTCTTTGAAAGTAGTTTTCCATTGTACTGTATTCTGTTGGTGGGGAGAAGAAAATATAATCCATATATTGTATATTTGATTGATGATAGTAAAGCAGTTCTCTTTTTGTGATCCAAGAGAGGAAGAGAGAGGAAAGGAAGACAGTGAGTCAAGTGTAACAAAGTGTTGTTGTTTTTTTGAAGAATTACAAGCAAAGGGAAGGTGTGTGCTTTTGTGGGGGAGTGGAAATTGAGTGTTGACTAACATATAAAGTAGTTTGGGCAAACCACACCGTAGAAAAACCAAAAAGTTGACCCTTCACACACACACACAACATCCAACATCCACCCTTTTCCATCGATAGGATTGAAACACGTGAACTGGCGGTGGAGTGTTGAATGGTTTCGGGAATGAATGAAGAGCGTGATGCGAAGGAAGAAGGAGGGAGAGGAGACTGAGTGAGAAAATTGATTAAGTTCATAAATCAATCGGGAATAACAAATAGTGCTAATTAGTTTGATGTCAACCGGCCTCTCACGCTCCTCACTTTCAACACCACCAACTCCAGTCACCTCTACAGTCAACAACAACTCCAACGTCCACCCCTCACAATGTTGACGTCAACCAATAAGTATTTTGAGTACTTGACACCCCTCCCCACGACAGTAAGAGCCAAAATAAAAAGCTTTAATCATATTTAAACCTTCTGTGTATTTAATTCCCCAATTGCTTCTCCACCCAAAGAAAGAAATTATTTGCAAAAGAGAGAAATACGTAATCACGCGCGGAGTATAGCCCGTCAAGGAATTTTTTTGATGATGATGATGATGGTCGTGGTGATTTTGAGTGTCTTTGTCTTGAGAGGAGGAAGAGGAGGAGTAGAGAGAAAAAAACCATTTGTTACACTCGATTTGTCATTCTGTCACGCAAATTATTCAACCCACGCTCCCCCTCTCCTCTCCTTTGGCTACCCCTTTAACTTCACTCGGCATTTTTTTTGTTTCATTTTAATTTTGCCACGGACTTTTGTGAATAATTAGTTCCTGGTGGTCCATAGTTCATCATCGCTGAAGGAAAGGAGGGAGGAGAGCGAGAAATTTTTCACTTGACTCTGTCGTAATCAATTACAAGAATTTTTCAAAATATGTCAAGAAAAGGAGAATAATCCACGTACACACTCACTCTCATTCACTCATTCAGTTCACATTTATAATGGACACACACACTCTAAATTGAATCACTTTTTTCTCCGTATAATAATAATATTTATAGAGCCCCTCTCTCTCTCTTCTCAAGAGCTGTGTGTGTGTGTGGTAATAGGAAATCATGGGGATATAATTTGATCATTTGTGAACGTTCATTATTAAATTAAGGTAGATATGTGAATGCCATGTGTATTATGAGAGTGTATGTGTGTGTATCAAAGTAAAATTTTCATGTCAGAAGAAAAAACTTTCTGACTACACACACACACAGTGGATTGCACTACTCCTTTATTCACACGACTAGGGACTGCAAGCAGAGTCACTTAACACCATACAAACACACACACACAGGCATACACTGCTCCACTCAGTCAGTCAGGCTCTCTCATTGCATGTCAAAAAGTGTTGCGGAGATAAATGGGAAAAAAAGGAATAAATCATATATCCTGACAGGTTTTTACATTAATGTTACTTGCCACCCGAAGGTGCCATGCCATGGGTGGCTGCTCTTGATTGATCTACTCAGTTCTTACATGCATCACACTCTCCATATAAACCACCCATATTGTAATGTAACAGAGAGAGAAAAGAAGACATATTATTTAATATCCTCCTCAACACACACACACAGCGAACTATGCACACCGTGTATTAATACGACGGTTCTTTTGTGTGTGTGTGTTTGTGATGTGCTAGGGCTCACTTCACAATCTTGAGGCTAGATTTGTGATTAACCAGCTCAGTCAACCAAGTCGATGTACTTTATCAGTGGATATTATTATTTTCCCCGAGTCCTATTTTTCACTTCCTCCTCCTCCTCCTCCTCCCTTCCCCTCCCTCCTAATATCCAGTGTAGTTTGAGCAAAAATAAATTGCGAGTTTCTTCCTCCTCCTAACTTCACCGCTGTACATGGCCAATGATAATTTGTTCTTGAATCATTTTTCTTTCTCCATGTTCCAAAACAGCTGCTGTCACACATTCTTTCGCAATGATCTCTTTTTCTTCTTCTCCCTCCACACACCAACCAATACACACACACACAGGCACACACGATAAATGAGGACAGGGAACAATGGTTGTGACTTTAATTTTGACAAATTAAGGAGAATACAATATATTTAATGTGCTCAAATTGATGCTAAATATTTTCAATTATCATCTCTCTGTATCCAATCTCCCTCCCGTGTGTGTGTGAGTGTTTGTTTGTATGATTATATAAATTATATGTATAAGGTTAACAGATGATTAGCACTGTCATAAATTCAAATGAATCAACAAAAGAGGAGACGACGGAGAAAATTAGAGAGAGAGAGAGAGGGAAGAAAAAACCGGTAAGATATTTGGTATTGTTTGAACAACAAATAAAAAAGGAAGAGACTTGTGTGTATGTGCGTGTGTGTTGTGTACAACCAAAAAAGTCAATGTAGTAAAGTAAACGACGACGACGAGAGTACGAGGATGATGACGAAGGAAGGTGTGATCATATGTTTAAAAAATGTATAATAAAATACATAAAAAATATAAGGTAGTAGTAAGACTTTTAGAGTCTTTCTCATAAATTAGAGACATTTCCCTCCTCCTCTCCTCCTCTCAAATATATTACGACAGACCACGCAAACAAGAATGGGAAGAATTTGCAAAAATTTACATTTTGAGAGTCATATTAGAATACCATAATACATATCAACTCCATGCCACCCACCTCGTAACTTTTTTTTCTCTTCCCTTCATTCCCTCTCTTCTCTACTCTCAGTTGAGAAACAAAAGGGAAATGTCCAAGTTAGAGGAGAGAGAGAGAGCGAGATGAAAAAATTGTTGAATTACAATCTACTTATGATGGAGAATGAAATGAATATATAAAAAAATCGGCGTCCAGCAAAAGAAAAGACCAAGATAAAGAAGACAGAGAGAGAAACCCGAGGGGAATTTTATGACTTAAGTTTTGTGTGTTCAAGTTGACGTACTTGGCCTTCGGGCAGTGTAGTTAAGAAATTGCAATGCATCACCTACACTCACACAACACAACATGTGTGTGTGTGTGCATTTGTACACGTTAGACGAGTACTCACTGTGGGCCACAGCTTTAACCTCCTGAACATGAATAATGTTAATAAGCGAGGGAATAAATCGTCTCCAAGTAGTTTATGGCATTTTTGCAGGCATCAGTAATCAGTAATAGGGAAAACTCTCATAAAATTCCTCCTCCTCCCCCTCTCTACCTTTTATACCGACCCTCTCTCTACTCTCCACTTCACACACACACACCACTCATCTATAATGTCAACTTAACTAACCAACAACAACAACAACACAATATTATTTCTCATGCCATTTCTTATTTCCACCACTTGGATTCCATTAAACTTTTTCTCCCCTTTTCTAAAAAACTTTACCTTCGTGCATCTCTCACAGAATCGCTGAATCAGTTTCTCTCCGTACACCAACCAAAAGTGTACAAGTATTACATATTAAACATGTACAGGGATAATTCATACCAGACTCCATACCTATTTTGATGTGTGTGTAGTGTGTGTGCACGTTCGTAGGTGATAAGTTCAAAAAATTTCAAAAAAGAATTTCCTACATAGCGTCACTTTATGTAACACACACTACACCTACACCGCCACGGAAACTGGGGAGAGAGGGAGAGAGTGAGATGAAATTTAGGATATCACTATTACAAGTGTTATAAAAAGGTAGATTATGGGTTATATTTCTTATTTTTATAGCTATAATTTTCTGCGCAAATATTGAATCATGGTTTGCCTTCCCCTTCATCCTCCCTCCACACACGCTAGTACACTACACACTCGCAAAATGCGAAAGAAAAAAGGGGGAATGAAGTAAAGAAAAACAAGCCAAAGGAGGTTAAGGAAAAACTCCTCTCTCTCTCCTTCCCTTCATCATTTGACTGTAGAAAAGTCATAAACAAATTTTAAATGAAATAACGCAAGGAGTAGCTCCGGATCATGATTATACAGGCGGCAGTTTGAGGAGAGAGAGCGAGAGAGAGAAAGAGGGAGAATGTGTGTGTGAGTGCGGGTTGAAGTCAGTAAAATTGCCACTAGCTACTCTATAATTTGCACAGTTTTTTTATGAGAGTTTGCGAGAGAAGTGAGATGCCGTGCTGGTTGAGTTACACCACCAAGAAAAAAAATAAGAGGAGGGTTTAGTTTATAACCACATTGTACACTGTATATACTCCTTGATATTTTTTTCTTTCGAGGAATAAAAGAATTTGGTGTTCATCAAAAGTAATATTGTGAGTTGGCGTTGTAAAGGTTCGGGAGGATATATGTATATATATATATAGTATGTAACACTGAATGAAGGAGAGGGATATTGGTTTTAGAGTGTAATAACGATATAATATATTGGGCTGTTGATGTGTGTCTGTAAAGAGAGAGGGAGAGAATTTGACTTTTCTTTCCCCTCATCTCCTGTATTGAATCCTCCTCCCTTCAAACTGGATGTCAGGCAGTGCCATTACTACTTGACTTTGTGTAAAATATACACGTTTTGGTGACTGTTTAACGCCTCGTAATGTTGGATTTGGTTTGGCTGAGTTGGTTGATTTGATGACTCTGGTTTGGTTATGTTGTCATCGTCTCCGGCTCCTTCATCCCCCACAATGTTATTCCATTCCGGAGGAGGAGAAGGAGGAGGACGACGACGACGAAGAACCATGACATGATAAATGACTAGCATCTGGCTTGTCTTCCATCCTCTTCCTCTATCTCACTCAATGTATCTTGTATGTACTGGGAGGGAGTAGCAGAGTGAGAGAGTGAGTGTGTGTGTGAACTCCCTCCCTGGTCTCTGGCTTTCTTTCCTCCTATCTGTACATGTCGACGTCTCGACTCGATCGGTTGACGATGAACAACGAGTGAGCCGTGTCAACGAGTTTGTCGTTTTCTTTTATTGCAAACATGTTTCTCTCTCCCTCTCTCTCTCTCTTTCTCTCTATCTCGGCAGTAGTTTTCGAGAGACGGAGAGAGAAGATTGAAAGGATCAAAGAGCTTTCTACTATTACCTCCTTCTTCTCCTTCTTTCCCAAAAGTGAGCGTGTGTGTGTGTGTGATAGTTGTCTCCTTCACTGTATCCTGTATGTAGTGTGGGGAATGTAACACTAAACATATGTTTTTACTGTCTCCCAGTTGATTTTTACTTTAAAAGCTATTTTGCTCCTCGATTTAGTAGTCATTATTTTCCATCTACTAATTTATGGTGACTTTCAAAGACTACATTTTACCGACCCCGAGTCAAGTTCACTTGAATTGGGGGCTGGAGTGAGTGTGTGTGTGGAGTACAAAAAGGATTATTTCTGTTCCTCCTCCTCGTCCTTTTGTTTTCTTTCTCTCTTTCCCCTCGAGTGTGAAGTTAAGTTGATGAGAAAAAATCAGAAGATTCTTTCCCCCTCGTTATTTTTGCATCCGCAAGATTTTTTTCTTGCAGTCAATTATCAAGCTTCTGTCTTCTCCTCTACTGTATAAGATTTGTACTTTGTGTTTTACCTGTTGTATTTTGGTAGTCAGTTATTTTCCAAGTAGGGTTGATTAGTTCATTTTTATTAAGTGGCCATTTGATAAGCAAAGAAGAGTTTTCGTGCACAGAATAATTTTTAATTACATGACTAGTTCCAAACATAAACACTCGCGCTCGCTCATAGTGTAACTCTGCATTGTGATGTACAGATTTAGGGGAAATTGATAAGCTCCTCCTTGAGTTTTATAGAGGAGAGAGAGAAAAAAAGAGATTTTCATCGTGACTCATCCAACATGTACAATACAAACAGATAAACGTGTGTTTGTGTGTGCGTGTGTGTGAGAGAGAGAGAGAGATGGTCTCTTGAGTCTCAAGAGCAAAAGGTGGAAGCTCTCAAGTCATGCGTCCAGGTAATAAATTGAATCCCTTCGGATTTCAAACTGATTACGATTAGTTGTGCAGCCACATAAAGACAGGGATCTCCGACTGAGGTACAACTACAAAACTTGCCATTCGTTAGTTTTGTCGGAGAGAAGAAACACAAACAGCAACACGAGAGAACCAGAGAGGGAGAGAGTCTACAAAGACCGACTCTCTGATTGATAGTATATGAAAGTCATCACACGCAGTTTTCTTCTACATGTACAACACACACACACAATCAACCTTGAATAATATTGAAACTTGGTAAAGTGTATGTGTGGAGAAACACGAACAGGGGAAGAACAATGTATTGAATCTTCTTCACATCACATGCCATCAGGATAGAAAGAGAGAGAGAGAATGTTTTTCTGGCGAGTGTATAAAATACTCGTAACTGCTAACTGCTAACTACTCTTGTAGAATTTAAACGGTGATTCGTATGCCGAGCCTCATCTCCTTTTCTCTCTCCCGATACACACACAGTCATACTGTGTGTATGAGTATGTGTGTGTAGTTGATTACCCCCGCAAGCATGCCACAGAATGGCATGGAAGGAAGAAGATACTTATTACTATTAGCATATACTTATAAGGCGAGAGAGAGTGTGTGTGTGCAATAAGCGATGGTGGTAAGAAGGCTTGTTGGTTGTTGAAACATGGGATTGACGAGTGACGACGGATAAAGTGGAGTTCTTTTTTACATTTATATGTATCTCCTATGTATGAGATGGTTTCCTCTTCAACGTCCCTCCACACTGCCGCTTTTTCTTCTTCAAGTCAAATCTAATGTTCTAATGTTGTTCCGTCATTGCAAATTACTGTTCTCCTTCTTGCCAACATGTGCCTCTTCAATTTTATGCTTCGAATGCATCCCATTCCATTGCATACTGCTTTACGTCTGTAGAGAGAGTACAGCCGTCGTCTTATCGATGGCGAGAGGGAATGGGGGAAGAGATGAGGATCAACTCCCGTCCAAAACATGTCTCAATTTTTGATTTATGACCTCAAGATCATCAGTTAATTCGAGATTTTCTTGTGTGAGAGAGTTGACTGTGTGCTCTTTTAAAAAATTATGTCAGAGAGGGCAATTGCGGCTCACATCACACGTACACACACCAAGTGTACACATAATTAATTACTGTTATACTTTAACTTCACATCCGCACACACACACACCCAACTCACACATTTGCGGCAGATTCATTTCAAACTTCGTGTGTGATAAAGATTGTGACAACCTGTTGTTGGCTCTCCTCCTCCTCCATGTTCTTGTGTGTATGTGCCATGTGTGTATGAAAGTGGAGAGGGAGTAAGAGACACGTATGTATATAGAGAGTAACTTTTTAAAATGTTTTAACTTCTCATTTAAAATATGATGAGATTGAAGGGGGGAGAGGAAGAGAGGTGATTTTTTAAAAAGTTCAACTTTTAAAGTTGTATCATGTTTATTGTTCATCTTTATGACGACCCTACACAGTGGAAGTGTACGTATGTACTACATATGTATCTTCTCAAAAGCTTCTCTCTGAGTTGAGATGAGTTTTGTGCAAAAAAGAATTTGTGGAGAGGGAAGATGACAAAAAAATGTGTTGATTTACTGCTTATTAGATGAAAGTAAGTAAGCACGCTTTGGTGAAATGATTTTTTTATCAGTACTTCATAAAATTGGGATTTATGACTGTATAAACAAGAGGGAATGTGAGACAGACAGAGAGACGGACAGATCCATTAGAGACATATTAAGAGTGGAATCAAGGTATTCCACTTTTCTGTACAAGGAAATAAATAAAATTTTTCCACAATCCTCCATTTCATTTCTCTCTCTCTCTCTTCGTCTCTCTGTGTCTCTTTCTACAGATACAATACACATTTTTATTGATCCTCCACGAAAGTCAGACACAAAAATGTTTTAAAATGTATAAATATTCTTCCTCTCATTAAAAATGTACTTCTCTCTCTCTCTCTCATCAACACAGCCTGAGTCCAGTGTATTATTTCACTATTAGTCTTAATTGACACACAAAAAAACATGCAAAAAATTTCTTAACTACAACTCTCTCGTGTCTAAAATCCTCACAACAATTAAATAATTGGTTGGTGAGTGTGAGTGCAGAGGCGTCATGTCATGGTTAGTCATTTGCTAATTGATAAGCGAGTGGGAAGAAACATGAGAGTCCTTTTTTGACTATTTGAGACGACTTTGGAGGATTTATAGAGTTGAATTAAATTTAAATGCTGTATGGATCCTTCACCGTCCTTCTCCATCCGAGTCACGAGAGACCATGCAGCTACAGAGCTGTAGCTCTACATGTAGAGAGAAAAAGAGAGAGGACACACACACATAGTGCAGAGCAAGAGCGAGGGATTGGAAAGATGAATAGGGAAAAGGAAATGAAATAAATTTTCACAGTTAACTGGCTAGCAAATAAAACACTTAAATAATGCGTAAAGAGTAAGAAATAACAGGCTAAATTAATCCCACAAGCCGCGTTGACTTTTACCGATATTCGGAGAGTAAATGAGTGTGTGTTTGTGGACGATTTGTTGGAAATCTCATTCTTAAGAATACAGAGAAAGGAGAGAGAGAGAGAGAGAAAGAGTTTGGCTGGGGCTGCCATGAATAAGAAATGACCATCCTGCCTTGTAAAACCTAAGGCACCTTCTTCTCCATCCTTCTTTTTCCTCAAGACAAATGACTTTCTTTCCAATTCATTCATTTAGAAGTGTGTGTGTGTGTGAACATGTATTATCCAACATTATACAGAATCTGTATAACAGTCCAGTTCACAATCAATGCCGGTGTCTTTGTGTGTGTGGAGGTCTATGGAAGACTGAAAGGAAAACTGGGCATTAGTCTTCAGCACCCGCAAAACCCGTTCTTTTCTTTGTCCTTTCCCTTTCCAAGTTTGGAGTAAATGTAATTCTCTGTATGTGTGTGTGTGTGTGGCTCCCTTTAAACTTCACGTAGTTCATTTCATTAGTTTCAGAATAGGTTTGCCGCCGCCGCCATTTCTTTTCTTTCGTTTCCTTTTACATTTCATCTCATTTGATTGGCTGAGGTGCCGTAACTCCAGTCACTAAGTTGGAGTAACGTACACACACACACACTCTCTCTCTCTCCCTAGCAAAGGGAGCACACGTTAACGTAACCAGGGCCCTGGTAGTTACGAGGGGCAATTTATGGGAGCTAATTGAACAGCGTGACAAATGACTGTAATTTTTTCTCTACCATGAAACCATTCAGCCTTTCTTTTTTCTCTTCTCTTTCTCTTTCTTATGCATTATAATGCCTCACATTTTTATACGTCTATACAGCCATGTATCCGGAAAGAGAGAGAACAAGTTGAGTCAGTCTCAAACTTCATAATGTTTGAGAGATAGAGAGTGAAAGTGGGAGTCTTCGGTTGTGGAGCGACTGGACTTAAAATAAAGCGTTCATATTAGTCTGTGGAGAGTCTCAACGTTTTGTACAGGGTGTCTAGTCCGGTGAATCCCCGCGCGCATTATACAGTAGTATATGAAACACCCGGATTTGCAATAATAGTTTTTTTTATCTTTTTTTTTTTAATGGTTTTTAGTTGGACGCCAAAAAAAGTCCTCTGGCACTCCTGGCTCAAACATGTAGTCAAATTGGAGCTGATCCATTGCCAGCATCCTCATCTTCCTCCTCATCCTCGTCATCATCATCTTCTGGATCCTCCTCGACTAAACCATCTTCTCTCCTGTCCTCACTTCACGAGGTGTCATCAGGAGTTGGAGGGACAGGCTCAAACTCCACATCCTCTTCTTCATCCTCCTCCTCATCTTCCAGCTCAACTCATCTCAATCTCAATTTGAGTAGTGGCGGTGGGACTAATTCTAGTAATTCAAACAATGGGAGTGGAGGGAATAGTGTTAGTGGAACAACAAAGAAATCAAAATCAAGTCATCATCATCTCAATGTCGGTACAGAGAGTCAACATCACACAACAACAAATCATCATCGAAGACTCACAAATCCTTCACCCTCTGACTCTCAAACTAAAATGGTGAATGGGACGAGTGGTGGGACAACTACTGCTCACACTCTCAAAATGGGACAGTATGGAGGGGCCAGTAAAGAACAGTCCACCCGACATGACAAGAGTCACAATGACAACAAAGAGATGACGCCAAGTCATCATAATAGTAATAATGGTGGTGGTCGAGGTAGTACAACACCCGAGAATGAGAAAATCCGAGTCAAAACTCCGTCATCCTCATCTGTCAACAAAACCACTTCAGGGTCACCCTTGTTGACGACGTCGACAAGTAATTCTTCACCCTCACGAGAACCCTCCAATAAATCACCCGTCACCGGAACGACCCTTTCGACATCCACCTCCGCTGCCGCAGTCACAGCTGACGCTCTAATATCAAAATCCTCGAGTCACCGAGACTCTTCCCCGCCGTCAATTTCCCTCCCATCCCCCGCTTTCTCTACATCTTCATCCTCCTCCACAATCCCTTTATCTTCATCCTCCTCCTCCTCAAAACTAAATTTGAATGGTCCTCTCAGTGGAGAATTGTCTCTAAGTTCCTTAAAGTCCCACACATCAGCCCTAACTTTCCCTGGCCTCTACCCTGGTCTCTCAAGTCATTCAACACCAGGTCACTCAGCAGTCACAGCCACAACTGCTGGTCTTCCTCCTTACCTTCATAGTTACGCAAGATTAAAAGCTGCTGCTGCTGCAAATGGGAGTTCTGACCCTTTAGCAAATTCATTGAGTGGAGGGGCAGGAGGATGTCGTGACCCATTTTGTACTGGTTGTCAATTGGGAGCTCCACACTTACCTTCTAGTTTGAGTGGGGCCAAGTCATGTCCAGCTGGGTGTCTTCAATGTGATCATCATAAAAGTCTATTCTTCAACGGGGCGGGTGGGAGTGCAGGAGGAAATCCAGCTTTCCCATTTCTACCTGGATTTCATATCCCACATGGTTTTTATTCTTCAGCTCTTGCAGCCAATTCTAATGCGGCAGCGGCGGCTGCGGCGGCTGCAGCGGCTGCAGCGAGTCAACAACAACCTTACGTTTGTAACTGGATTGTAGGTGACACATACTGTGGAAAAAGATTCACTTCATCTGATGAATTACTTCAACACTTGAGGAGTCATACAAGTTTGTCCTCTGCAGCCGCAAATGCAGGTCAGTCGGCTACATCCTCTTCGGATTCCCTCTCACCTTATGCTCATCATCCTTTACTCAGTGGGATGAATATGAATTTGAATCTAAGTCGTTCATACCCAACCCCTCCCTTGAGTCCCCTTAGTTCGGCTAGATTTCATCCTTACTCTAAACCTGGTGCACTCTCCGGCCTCACTGGTATTCCTAGTTTAAGTGGACTCAGTCCATCAGCAGCGGCTGCTGCTGCCGCTTTCTCTACTTTCACTCCACCAACCGCATTCTCAAATTTGAGTCATCCTCTCAGTCCTTACTATCCCTACGCTGCTTTCTATGGTCAGAGACTGGGGTCCTTACATCCGTAAATATGGCCACTTTGTTTAAATATATTGTCTCAAATAATTGTAATTGTTAAGAACAATTATTTTTTAGTAAAATATGAACCATTTGTCTCAAATTGTGTATTAAGTTTTAAACTCTTCATTATTATGTATTTCCTTGTTATGTCCTATACAGTTCTAGTATTATCGTCAAAGAAATATGTACACTTATATAATGGCATTGAGTTTTTTAGTTATTATTGTTTTTTTGTTGACTGTGACTCAGCAGTAGCCAAGCCAAGCCAAGTTTTGTTTCATCATTACATTATACTAGTATATATAAAATTAATAATAATAAATAATCGACCTTATTCTTATGATCTTACTCTTTTATTGTATATATAGTATGGTGTATGACAGACAAACATAAATCAGGATAAGAGAGAGAGAGAAGAGGAGGAGTAATTTATGTACATGACCGAACCCCGTGTGTACGAGTGTTATCACTCTCATCTCGCGACAAGAGTTTAATCAGTCCAATTGCGGCAAGTCATTAAAATTTTACGATGATAAGGCATTACGATGACTACTACTACTACTACTACTACTACTTATTACGATGTACATACATTATATAAGATTATTTAAGAGAGAGAGAGAGAGGAGGAATGAGTGTGTATGTGTAAATAGGGGGAAAAAGTTTAATATATATAATATTTATATTATAAAATAAATCATGCTTCCCACTCCCTCCTCCTACGTTTAAATAGTAAAGACAGACAGGGAGGCAGGCAGGCAGACACACACAAACATTATCATCACCGTTTTCTAACAAATATCATTTTCATCTCTATCTATCCCCTCTTGGCTCTTCAACCTATTACACTTCATCTTTCACACTTGTTCACAACAGTATAAACAGGGACAGTCGAATAATACAAAAAATGTCTGCCTCATCCAGAAAGTTTGAACAAGGAGAGAACAATACCAAAAGTCCGATGTTGTGTGGATTTTTTTACACAAAACATATATGGATGATGATAAATTGAGCACATAAAAGTAAAAGATTAAAATCTCAAAGTAATTACTCACACGCAAAATCTTCTCTCTCTCCTACGTACCTCCTGCGTACACACACACACACACAAACACACGTATTATAGCCTGCTTTAAATCCCTCTTACAATAACCCGACTGAAAGAGAGAGAGTCTCAGTAATTAAAATTTGGTGTGTATGAATTTTACAATAAATTACAAGATAAAAGTCGAGGCAATTTGTCTCAGCTGAAATTTAACAATGTAATTAAAATTATTATCCTTGTTCTCGCAACTCACTCACTCGCTCCCTGTGTTCTTCCTCCTCCTCCTCCATCCTTCTTGTGTACGACTCAAATCGTTTTTTTTGTTTCTCCAAATGTATCACTCTCTCTCTATCCGTGTGTGTGTAATGCTACTATCTAGTTGAGTTTATCATTTTACAGATTGTGCAATAATTCATTTTTGTTCAAAATCCTCTGTACACACACATTCACACTTTTGTTACGTGTGTGTGTCTGTTAGGGTAATGTGCGGTTCTGTGTGTAATGTGTGCTCTGCATTTGGACAGAAGAAAGTAAAGAGAAGAAATATATAAATGAGTGTTTTGCCACAATCAAAATTAATTCTACTTATGAATGATGATGATATCAAATAAATAAATTATATACAAGTCCTCCCGTAATACTTCCTCACTACAAAGAAGAAGGACAATTACTACTACAGCAAAAATTGCACATTTATGTAATAAGAGTAAAGAGAGGGGAAGGAGAACAAAAAAAATATGAGACGAAATATGAAGAAACAAATAAAAATTTAAACATACAATATATGACATTTTGTTATGAAAGATAATATCATTATCTTATTTTGTACGTTCTCCGGCCATTTATTCCGCATACTAACTCATCATCTCATACACCATATGTAATGAATGTACATATTAACTAAGAGTCTGAATTACATTTGGCATTACAACTGAGTAACTGACTTTGGAGGAAGATGGAAGGAAGGGACAGACAGACAAAGATAGAGAGACAAGCGTACAGGTAATATGGAATTAACAAGTCCATGGCAGGTTGTCAGAAGAAATGAACAAAATTACAGTGGAACATTATTAATCATGTAAATGATGATGATGACTACAATGGAGGAGGATGAAAGCTGATGTGCAGAGGAGGAGGTTGAAAAAAAATGAAAGATGTATATCGAATTCAAGGTGACCACTGTCTCTCTCTCTCTTACATAATGGAAATGGCCTATGGTGTCTACTTAACTTTCTACACACTCTCTCTCTCTACCCATAGAATATATGTTCCTCCTGTTAAAATGCATAATAATATTATGATTCAGTGTCAGCATCTCTGTCTCCCTTTCACACACACGTATGCACACTTTTGGTCATTTCTTATTACACCTTAGACTTGCTTCTGACTTGAAGATCCTCATTTTTACAAATTATTATTTAATATCCCCCTTCCTTCTTAAATTTCATCATCACTATATTCTGTTTTGACTGGGATTCCTGAGACATCACATCACACCTCTGTCCAACACACACACACACTGTTACAAATAACATGTACATTTCATCATGGAAAATCCTCCCAAAAGGAAATAATGTTCCTTGTAATGATTGTGTAATGAGAAGAAGAAAATTTGGTGTCATTTGTCTCATTAAAATGAAGATTTAGATATCAATGTCTGAATGTAAGAGTGTTTAAAAAAGAAATTTAATCGTCATTTAACTACCCTCTACACACAAAACACTCTCTCCTACAAAGGTACACACATACAGGTACAAATACATGTATAAAGAAGGATGGATTGGTGACATGACTGTAAAGTGTGAAATTCAAAAATGAAAAACATTTGCATTGTCCGTCCTTCCCTGTCACTCCATTATTTAGAGATAAAATAAGAAAATATGGGGAAGAAAATTGTAAATCATGTTTGATGAACCCTGAAAAAAAAGAACGTCTTTTATTATTATTATTTTTATTGTACATTTTATCACGCTCAGGCACATCACAATTTCCATGGTCTTTCCTTTCGGGTGTGTGTAGGGATACCTACGGATACGTGTGTGTGTGTGTGGGATGAGGGGGGATAGAATTTTGAGTGAAGTAATTTTAAAATATTTATTTGTCATTCATCTTAAGGAGGGAGACAAGGGGATGGGAGGAGGAGGATAGTGTACAGTGGCAGTGACAGGGACTGTGGAATGTGAAATAACGAAGAAGGCTGAAGTGATAAAAGAGAATGATAAATAGGATGATATGGAAAGGATAATTTAATACATGTGTAAATGATGCAAATGGAACTGTGTGCCTGTACTTGCACACCCTGTGTGTACATACACATACCTCCATGAATGTGTATGCATTATGGTGTGTGTGACTGTGTAGGGAATAGCGGCATGTGATGGCATGATAGGATGGGATAGGACAACAGAAAGACAGCCACAGAGAAAGAAGAAGTAAAGGAAGCAACTGAATTTGAGTGTAATATGTAGATAAATAATACAGGGTGACAGCAAGGAGGAATATGCATGTCATGCTAATAATTCTACCCTCACATCCTCTCCAGAGGGTATCCAACGATTTTTTTTCACACACAGTCACACTCACTAATTACCTTCTCTCAAACAAAAGGGTTTGCAAATATATCTCAAAGGGAAAAAACTTGCCAAATTATATAAAGATTTTCAATCTATCTTTAAATTGTCTTTTAATTGATGATTCTAATTGGATTGGAAGGTTACGTTACGTTACGTTTCATACTTTTCAGTAATTGTTTTTCAAAATCTTTTGACCGACAACATTTGTGTGTAAAATCTGTTGCCATTTATGCTGGCAGTAATGGTGACATTTTTAAAAATCACAAAAGGGATTTTTTAGAAAAAGGAATTAAGTACGTTTTTTAGAAAAGAAAAAATCTTGGTAAAGAAATAAGGAAGAACCCTCGGAGACGGAGCTGAAAGGAGGCGACAGGAACATTCCCTCATATGATATGATGAGCAGAGACGAAGAGGAGGAAGAAGAAAGGGTGTCCCATGCTGTCTGTTCGTCGCTGGCTGTCATCTCAGGGAACAAGATAGGACAAGGGAAAAAATCCAATTTAAATGGATAAAATTTGCACCTGTCAACAACCAAAAGGAAAAGGAAAAGAAAGAGACGCCTGGAATAAAGATTTGTCAGAGATAATTAGAGGACATAATGTGTATATGCCATTTTTTTCTTCCCCTGTAGACCCATCCTTTTAGGATCTGTATATAAATATATATATGTATATATGGCTTGTCTTTCTCTCTGTCTCTCTTGGGTTGCAGTAGTCAACCTTGTGTTAACATACATATCCACGTTCCATGTTTTCTTCTCCTCCTGTCTTCCTCCCCCTAGTATATAACATCAAATTCATTTTACACTTCCCCCGTCCACTCTCATTTTTTTCAGCTTTTCATCACTTCAACTCGACTCATCATCAACCCAGCGGCTGGAAAGACTGGGAAGGAGGAGGATGAATGTCGCCTGACATACTCCAGTCAATCCCTATTCAAAAAAACTTTTCTCCTCCCTCTCTCCTTATAACAACAAGAGAAATGTAGTATGATGTGAGGAGGAGGAGGAGGATACCCCTCAACATCATCATTTATCAACATCATGATTATATCACGAGGGATGGCAAGTTTAAACTTGAAATGTCAAAAGAATTTGAGGGAAGGACATCTCCTTGTTTTGTTTGGCTTTGGAAATTTTTGTATAAAAGGATCCGTTGGAAAATTCAAAAGTGAATTTTTTTACAAAATATTCAATTGTCTGAAATTTGCACATTTTCCACAACCCAAATGGGATTCTACTGAATTATGAGTCTCAAAACAAAATTTTTTGACAACACCGAGCAAAATAAAGGAATTAAGTCGCTGGAATTCTTTTGAGGATGTTGAAAAAGGAGGAGAAGTAGAAAAAAAGTTAAGCCTTGCAGGTATTTTAAGCTGTTGATGCATTTTTTATCGTAAATTTATGAATGACGGTTGAGCTGGATTGTTTTTACTCGGAGAGAGAGTGAGTTAGAGGCTGTAAAGCATAATTTAGAAGGAGGATATGTAGTACAGCTGCAACACATTATAATTGTGTGTGTTTGTGTGTGTGTGAAGAAAAAAAGGAGCTTGAGACTAACATTATACGCAAGATTTGAGATTTGTGAAGATTGCATTTAATATAATTTAGGTAAGGCACCGCCAGACCCTCATTCTGAATTGATGTTGTGTGTGTGTGTCTTCTTTTTCTTCTTTCACAGAGAAGAAGAGAGGGAGAGAGATGAAACCGGTTCTCAAGAAATATGTAATAAAAATGAAATTATATGCACTTTGAGACCAAATGATTGGGATTCCACGGAGAAGGTGGAGAAAATGTGTCTGAGCACATAATATATAAACAGATACACACAGACACAGAGTAGCTACTTTACTTAGTTTTGAGCGTATTTGACACGGCATCTGTACTCAAGAAACAGTCATAAATTAGTTGGGAATGGAAGGAGAGAGGCGTTAAAATTTAACAAGATTCTTCGGGTTAGGTTGATTTACGTTGACAGTCCACCTCCCCATATGAACCCATTGCCAAGGGGATGTACTGGAAAGAAATCAACCAACGCCAGGTAATTACCCGGCCGAGAAACCAACATGATTACCACTTCACTTCATCCTCCTTGTCATTTAAATGTACTGTCTCTTTCTCTCTCCAACACACACACACACGTGTGGAGTAGAGTTGCCCAAAGTTAACCATGAACATCTGAAGTCATCCTAAATGACTTACTACTTGCACTTACTATTAGCTTAACCATCAAGTCAAAGTCTTCATTTTTCATCCACACACCATCCCTCATCATTGACATTTCCCTCCTCTTTCTACATCCTCATTTTTCTAAATGGAGTCAAACACACATCCTGCTCTGCTTTAACATTTAATAGTCCCGAACCCCAGAGACTCAGACCAAACTACTTGGGCGAGGAATAAGTCTGTTGTCTTTGCAAGATTTTTTAAAAATAACAACTCTCAAACTGACGTCATTTTTTCAGAGGGACAACAACAGAGAACAGAGAGTTGGGATGATTAATTAACCGAACATAATTTGAAGCATAAATTATTTCTCACATCATTTTCATCTCAACTACATTATACTTAAGGTACATGTATATCTTGTCAACTCATCAGCAGAAGTAGACTACTATAATAATATCCTCCACTCAAGTTTGTTCACCTTGATAGCCTCAAACAAAAGTAGATTGGCTGTCTTGGACAATCAGTGCAAGGGTCAATAGTATTATCTACACAATGGACAACATATCCATCAGTATTTGTTGTGATGTAATATTTAGATGCAGAGGGAGATAATTTCAAATGTCCCTTTAAGTGCCAAAGGTCCTCACGCCATATCCTTTGTATTCGCAAAAGCTTTTTAGTTAACAAGTAAATCAGCCGTTCTGCAGAAGCACACATCAACATGATTATATTATTGTTCTCTCTCTCTCTCTCCTGTAATGTTTCCCCCTTCTCTCTTTTTGTCTTGGATATCTGTAGAGAGTACAGCTGACCACAAATGAATTGCACGATGTAAATTACCTAAGCTACAAGGCATACGTACGACAGTGGGTTAACTTACAGTGGGAGTGAAATAATGCATGTATACTCAAGATCTCTATATTCTAATCACACTTGTCGACACTCTTGACACCACCTCTTCTGTACTTTAATTTGATTTACAACTCAAAAAATCTTTCTTACATTTAAATTAAAAAAAGAGACCGTTCTCTCTTCACTTCTACCCAGTAAACACAATGCTGGTGTGATCTCCGACGCTGATCGTCGGGTCTTTACCGGGCCGATGCTGGCAACATTGGTTTCACGTTTAACCAATGTTGCCGGCATCGGCCCGATAAAGACCCGACGATCAGCGTCGGAGATCAC